>CAUYRT010030403.1:0-109411 GCA_963574885.1 Lepilemur ruficaudatus
GTATGTAAACCTACTAAAAAGTATAAAAGCTCGACTTTTACCCCAGGGCGGGGTCCTGGTTCGTAGGGAGGCCACCGCGTTGGTGCTCTGGGACTAGGACCCTAGCTCGAGCTAGCCAATAAACTCCTTTGTCATTTGCAGCCTCGGTGACTCTGCCTCTCTGTTCCTGGGGCAAAGGGAAACCGGTTCTAACATAGGTTCTGGAACTCACTTTGGAGAGCGAGTCCGCAGCCTGTGCTGCTGCTTGCCCATTTGCTCAGGCAGCCGAACAGGTAGAGCCTGAAGGGAGGTCTGCATGGTGAGTGCGGTAAGCCATGCTAAATTCACTGTGGGGGTGCAAGGGGACATTTTTCACGGACCTTGGTTTTCTTCTTGTACCACTCCTTAATTCTTCCTAAACAGTCCATGTAATCTGTAAAATGTGGTCAAAAGCATCAGGTAATTTACCTGTTCCACTCATTCTTCCGGAGCACTCTCTTGCAACTGGCATCCTTCCTCCTGGCAGCTGGGGTGGCCCCGCCCTCTCCAGGTGCTTGCTTCCTGGGATCCCTCCTTGCTGCTTTCCTCAGTGCTAGTTTTCTAGATCCATAATTTTGTCCTTTCTTCCTGTATTCACTCTTTCCCTTTCTTCTCAAAGTTACCCCTTTTTGTTTGTTTTTGTGATAGAGTCTCAATCTGTTGCCCTGGGTGGAGTACAGTGGCATCATCATAGCTCACTGCAACCTTAAACTCCTGGGTTCAAACTCCTGCTTCAGACTCCTGAGTAGCTGGGACTACAGGCCTGTGCCACCATGCCTGGCTAATTAAAAAAAATTTTTTTTTGTAAAGATGAGGTCTTGCTCTTGCTCAGGCTGATCTCGAACTCTTGACCTACAGCGATCCTCTTGCCTTGGCCTCCCAGAATGCTAAGATTACAGGTGTGAACCACTGCGTCCGGCCAACCACATGATATTGATACTCTAATTTTCCTTCTCCCTTTAATTATTCATCTTTTTTTATTGTGTTGCTTTCCATGTCATATATTACCTTTATCTTCCAAGTGTCCTGTTCACAGAAAAGTCCCTGAATCTCCAAAATGTTACCATCTTCCAAAGCTATGTTGACATTTCTTATCCATCATGGCTTCCTCTGGCATTCTCTTTATCCTTATGGATTTATATTGTCAATCTAAAATAATCAAAAAGGTCAAAATCTAGTTTAAAGAGAGTTTAAGTGCAAAGTTGAAGATGGCCTATTCAGGAAGCACAGATTCCAAAGAATGGAACTCAGTGATCCGAAGTGCGGAAGTTTGGGATTGTTTACATAGACAAAGGTCAGAGAATTTTAACAGAATTTCAACATTTTTCTGTGTCAGGCTTCATGCATAGTTACAGCAATCTGATTACTCAAAGTGGTTTTTTCTTTTGGGAAACGTATATTGAACATTGCACACTGAAGATGTAACAGTCATGGGGTCTTTGGGCACCATGTGGTCTGAGTTAGGTACAGGGCAATAAAAGAGTTAGTTAATCTATAACAAACATCAGTGATTGGAAGGGGGAAGTCTGGTGTCTGGTCTTTTCTAGTCATGTACAGAACAAGAACAATGAGGAAAAGAGTTAAGCTATAATCTAAGAAGCAGAATTTACATGTGCCACATGACTCAGATCACAGTCACATCTCTCTCAAGGCTTAAAGTGTTTTGGGAATTTCAACAACTTTTAAATTTTATTTATTTTCACATTTCCTCCTTGGTTACAAAAGGGTTTCAAAATAGCCAGCTAAATGTCAGAAAGGTGTATTTTGGAGACCGATTTTGTTTAATAGGTGGTGTTTTAAAACTCAGCTTCTGTTTCTTAGCTAAAATTACTGAATTTATGGCCATTAAGGAGTAGAACAAGAAAGCATTGTCTATGTCTGGACTCAACATGGATAGCTCCAAAAAAGAAGCAAGCCTACTTTACTTGAGGGTCTATCTTCTGTAAAACCCTTTATACAGTTTTTTTAAAACCAAAAGTACCCTTTCAAGGGCCTCACCAAAAACAATAAGCCTCAACCAAGGTTATGACTTAACGAAGATGAACTAGGCATCTCCCAGAGGTGTCAAGCAGTCCTCACAAGATCCACAACTACCCCAAAGACAGCTCAAAGAAAGAAAAGTTTTGCTAGCCACAAATGAAGTACAACTCACATTTCTGTCTGGCTGCATGTTCTAGGACCTCAGCTTCTCAGCTGAGCACCAGTGCATAAAAGCCCTCTGTGTCCCACAAATAGGAAGACAGGAAATCCAAAGCTGTCCATGGAAGGGAAAATGATCAATAAATAACAAATGTGTACTCCAAAAGGTCAAGAGTCATACAAATAACTTAAAACAAATTGGACTGGTTCCCTAAATAGGGAATCAAACCTGTGCCACGGCCATGAAAGCATGGACTTTTAGCCACTACACCACAACGTGGAGTGCTTTTTTGTAAATCCTACAGGGGATCAAAAGCAGACAATTTGAACATTTAAAGGATTTTAACTTGTTTCAGATCTGAGCTCAACTGGAATGTTGCTTCACTAACTTCCTGGATGTTAACATTTGAAAGACATAATAAGCTTTGTATCTTTGAGGGACTGCAAAATCCAGCAAGGCATTTAAGGGGTATAGTCTGATGTTGGGTCAATAAATCATCTGTGTCATTCATTTGTCCTAGTTTTTTTTGTCTTTAAATCATTAGATCTGTATTTTATAATTTCAGTAGTTTATTTTTCATTTTGCAGTTGTTCTGTTTGTTCCTTCTGTTTCAAATTGCAATACATTTTCCCCCTTTTTGAGAAGAAAAGTGTGCATTGTGGAATTTCAAAAAATGTCTGCCTAAGAGATGTATGGGAGTTGAGGGAACAAGTAGAAAGAGAAGAGTTCAGATCACAGGGGCAGAAGGAGAAGAAGCAGGTGGGGGTAAAAGGGAGAAACACTGTGAAGTCTTTTTAAATTTATAAATAGTTTCAGACAATCTTTTGTTTTCCTCTTATAAAGAAATGACTTTATGAGAACCTCTTTTAGAAGCTTCTAAGTACCATTGGAGAATAGATTTCTCATTATTTTGTTTTTATTTTTGAGCCAGCTTTTTCTAACTGAGCACACAGATAAACTGATGTAGGTATTAAAGGTACCCCAGTTTGGTCATAGTAGTTTAGGGTCCTCGTGGGTTAAGTAAGACCATTTTTCTAGATGTTGACAGGAGGTGGCACCACAAGCACTGCACATAAATCCAGCTGACGTGTATAAAGGCGGATCTCTCCTCAAGGAGGATGACTCAGCCTTAAGTGGATGATTGCCCATAATTTGGATTCTCTTTTTAAGTGACCAAAGACTGAAAGGGAAAGATACTTTAGCTCTAATGCGCTGCTTAATGGAGATTACTCCTTGAGTGTCACCTCTGAGTTGCCTCTCCCCTTGTACATGTCTTGGTGAATCCCAAGATTCCTGGGTGCTTAAAGCACAAGATCATCCCTTCCTATGTGCCCAGCGGCTTAAGCACAATATCCCCTATGTTCTGCACTCCTGCAAGACTTTAGTCACCTAAGGTGCCTTCCAGCTAGGAGGAACTTATCTCAGGACATCCCTGTTCCTCGTAGAAAGCTTTCCTTTGGTTTTGGTTATTGAAAAAGAAACTTTACATATGCCAAATGAACCAAGCTTCAGAATTTTAGACAGTTTTTAAAAATTGCAAATTTTGCTTAAGCCACACAACATTTACTTCCTCTTTTCAGAGAGAAACTATTTCCTTTCCTGACCAAAATTTGAATGAGAGAAACGCTAACAAGTAGTTCAACAAACAACCCTTAACATCAGAGAAAAATGAAAAGTGCAAATCTACGAACAGCAGAATCTCTAGAGAACAAAAACAAAATCCTAGCTTAAAAGCAGAGCTTTAATTCCAGCTCCATCGAGTGTCGAAGTGGGTCACTTGAATAAAGCTTGAATCTCAAACCAAAAATTAGGCAAATTCAAAACCCAAAAGGAACCTCAACAGTGATCCCTGAACCGTGAGTGAGCCAGTGCAGGCTCTGGGGAAGTTGGGTGAACAAAAAGCTGTAAATGCTGGTGCCAAGGCCCTGATTGTCAGCAATCACTGAAGGCTCACTTTGGGTGCCAGCTACATTACCAAAAGGTTAACCTAAACTCATCAAAAAGGTCAGAATTTAGTTTAAAGAGAATTTATTCAAGTG
Organism: Lepilemur ruficaudatus; assembly: GCA_963574885.1. Taxonomy (NCBI): domain Eukaryota; kingdom Metazoa; phylum Chordata; class Mammalia; order Primates; family Lepilemuridae; genus Lepilemur; species Lepilemur ruficaudatus. Next base: position 4,198 of record CAUYRT010030403.1, read on the forward strand.
CAGAAGTTGAGGATGGCCTACTCAGGAAGCACAGATTCCAAAGGATGGAACTCAGTGTTCCAAAGTGTAGACGTTTGGGATCATTTATATAGACAAAGCTCAGAGGATTTTAACAGAATCTCAATATTTTTTTGTGTCACGCTTCATGCATAGTTACAACAATCTGATTACTCAAGGTGGTATTTTCTTTTGGGAAAGGTAGATTGACCATTACACACTGAAGATGTAACAGTCATGGATGGGGTCTTTGGGCGCCATGTGGTCTGAGTTAGGTACAGGGCAATAAAAGAGTCAGTTAATCTATAACAAACATCAGTGATTGGAAGGGGGAAGTCTGGTCTCTGGTCTCTCCTAGTCATTTACAGAACAAGAACAATGAGGAAGAGTGTTAAGCTTGAAGAAGGAAGAGTTGCAAGGGTCATATATGCTACATGACTCAGATCACAGTCAGATCTCTCTCAAGGTTTAAAGTGTTTTGGGAATTCCAACAGCTTTTAAATTTTATTTATTTCACAATATCTTTTTAATTCCTTGGCTGTCACGTTGGTGGAGTTTTTTTCCCCCTAGTTTTTTATCCTAATTTTTAATTATTATGGATACATAATAGTTGTATATACATATATTTACAGGATGCATGTGATGTTTTGATATAGGCACACAATATGTATTAATCAAATCAAGGTAATTGGGGCATCCATCATCTCAAGCATTTATCATTTTTTTATGTTAAGAACATTGCAATTCCACTCTTTAAATTATACCATAACTTATGGTTGACTATAGTGATTTCATTGTGCTGTCAAATACTGTTCATTCTATCTAACTATATTTTCGCATCCATTAAAAGTCAGAGACCCTTTCCAGCCTCTGATAACCATCATTCTACTCCCTGTCTCCATGAGATCAATTGTTTTAATATTTAACTCCCACATATGACTGAGAACATGTGAGATTTGCCTTTCTGTGCTTGGCTGATTTCACTTAACGTATTATTTTCCAGTTCCATCCATGTTGTAGCAAATGACAGGATTTCATTCTTTTTTGTTGATGAATACTATTCCACTGTGTATATGTACCACAATTTCTTTATCCATTCATCTGTTAATGGACACTTAGGTTGATTCCAAATCTTAGCTACTGTGAATAGAGCTACAATAAACATGGGAGTGCAAATATTTTCTTGATATACTGATTTCCTTTCTTTTGGATATAGCTGGCAGTGGGACTGCTGGGTCATATGACAGTCCTATTTTGAGTTTTTAAAGGAACCTCCATACATTCTCCATAGTAGTTGCACTGATTTACATTCCTACCAACAGTATCTGAAGGTTCCCCTCTCTCCACATCCTTGCCAGCTTTCCTTATGGCCTTTCTTCTTGTTAAAAGCCATTTTAACTGGGATGAGATGATAATCTCATTGTAGTTTTGATTTGCATTTCTCTGATGACTAACGATGTGGAGCATTTGTTTCAAAAACCCATTGGCCATTTGTATATCTTCTTTTTAATTGGATTATTTGATTTTTTCTCATTGAGTTGTTTGAGCTCCATGTATATTCTAGTTATTAATTCCTTGTCAGATGGGTAGTTTGCAAATGTTTTCTTCCCCAAAGCAGGTCATAAACACTTGCACTCCTCACTCCCAAAGCAAGCCATAAACCTAAAAATGTCACTCTCTGACCTTCTCCATTCTCCCCTACAGACCCTCCTGTGACAGGTGTTCTGCCATTTACTGGGAGGAAGGAATGCTACATAGCAAGTCCAAGAATAATCTGAACAGAGTAGGTTCCCCCATTCCGCTGTCAGTCCCCATTACCATTAGGTCACACCCCTGTTGTCCAATCACATTTCTACATGGCTGTCCATTCTTCATCAAACCTAAGCAAAACAAAACAAACAAACAAACAAAAAAACTAGCTTTTCCCAGGTCTTTGGGTCTTCGTTTCTGAAGGTTCCTGTATCACATAAAACTTTGTTAAATAAATTTTTTATGTTTTTCTCTCATTAATCTGTCTTTTGTTAATGGGGTATCACCCATGAACCTTGCGATGAGTGAGGAAAGGTATCACATTTTCTCCCCTACATTTGCTGCAGACCATGGTTAGACTGTCAGGAAACTCAGCTGCTCTTTGTCGAGGATGAATCAATATACACCGGGTAGGACTCCCTTCAAGAAATGTACATGAGCGGCTGCGGAGGTTTCAGCTTACCATCGAGCAAGGTGACCAAGGTGCCAAGGGGTAGTCCCTGGGTAAAGTAAATGGCAGTTAGGTGTAACTGAGAAAGTTACAACTGGCTTGCATCTTGTCTGAAGAAACAACATGCCAACCTGAGGGCAAATCTGCAGAGTCAAAGGGAGGTCAAAGAGCCAGTGTTGTCAGGGTCTTCAGTACTCCCAGTGAAGAAGATGACAGTTGGGGGATGGGGGAGCATGCCCATCACATTTGCTTGGCAGCTGCATCCTCTTAATAGAGATGTCTGTGTCAATTCACATAAACTTGTCAACCCCAAAGGGACAATAAAACAAAATTTCCTTGTTCTAACTGTGTGCTCATTAAAGAAGTCTTCATGAATTTATCAATTCAACAAATATTCACTGAGTACCTATTATGTGCCAGGCACTCTTTTAGGTACCTGGGATATAGCAGTGAATAAGACAGGCAATGCCTGCCCGCACAGAGCCTATCTTCTGTGAAGAAATAACCTTCTGAGTGATTATTCACTCAGGGACTATTAGTAGTTATTAGTAATAATAGCTAAGACTGGTCCTCCAGGGACTCACAGTCAAAGGAAGTGGCTTCCACATTAGATATTTCCTTAGGGAGAGAATGGTTGATGAGCCAGTTCAAATACCCACTCCCTTTGGCATATTGTAAATGCTGGTCTTTTTTGAGTTTAGTTAGCCTGAAGTAGTTTCCAACACTCTGAGTGCACTGTCAACACTGGGTTTCCAGACCCAAACAACTAGACTAGTCCCTGGAGAGTGCTGACCCTGTGAAGTTATTTTTCCTGAGTCACATTGTGCCTAAATATTCTTCAATAACTTCTCTATTGTGTCTTCTCTCTTTCTAACTCAACAGATATCTGCATTATGTCATCCTCAATCACACTGCCTCTTGCAGAGCACTTGTAGGAACAGACAAAAGTGAGCCATTTGGATATTCATTCCTCAGCCATTTCTTTATACCCATCAGGTGCCAGACACCGAATCCACAGGAGGAACACAGCAGCTGTGTCCCTGCAGGAGCTCACAGTCTGCAGATGAGCCGATGAAGTATTAATAGAAAGCTCTCTTGCTGGACAGAGTGGGATTCTAGTCCTGACCTGCTACTAACTCAGGGGAGAGGCCTCTGCTTCCTGGGCCTTAATGACTTTATCTGCAATTAAGAAACTGGACTAGCTGATCTCCCGGCTTCCTGATTTGATATTTCTTTGTCAGGAAGGTGTGTAGTGGGCCCCTTGGGAGAGTGACTGGGAGGAGAAACGATATACAGTCTGGCAGAGAAGGAGAGAACAGGAAGCATGCATGGATTCACTTTTTCTGTACTTTTCCACCACCAGAAACTTCCCTCTTTTCCAGCAGCACGGGTGAGCCACTGTGCGTGGGGTCTGCCACAGAGCGCCTGCCTGCCTTTGCCAACAGCATTGAACTCGTGGAATGATAGATACATCGAGCCGGGCTTGCAAGCCTGGGCAGCTCTTTCCTGAGAAACATCGTGAGCTCAGCCAGAGGACCCTGGGCAGAAACCAACTCAACTCTGTACACGGAGCAGAGCACAGGGAATGCTGTGCTCTGCAGGGCTTTTCTGCCCCCTTCCTAAGGCTGGAATTGCAGTCGTAGCATCTGGACCAAGACGGCCTCTTCACAGACAGCACAGACAGCACGTTCAGTCCTCTCATTTCCTGCTCCTCTTAAGTTCCATTTTCTTAACAGAGCTGCAGAGAGGGGGTCGGTCTTTTTCTTGAAGAGTAACCTCCCAAAAATGGGGGCAAAAGACCAAAACATCTTATTTTGCTACAATGGTGAGAGGGCTTCCTCCAAGCATTGTAGCAAAATGAAATGTTTTGTTTATTCATGTATCATTTATTTATTCAATAATTAATTTTTTAAGACCCTACTAAGGGCTGGCCCTGTTCTAGACCTTTCTTTCATGGTGAACAAAAGAAAACAAGCACTGCCCCCATGGAGCTTATTTTTTGTGGAGGAAAGACCATAAACAAACACACACATTTATAATACCCAGTTTCAGTATATGCTATGGTACCAAATAAAGCAGGCAGGAGGTTAGGAATAGATATCGTGGGGGCTGCCTTCTGCCTCCTCAGGGGATGTGTGGGCAGAGTTACTTATGAATGAATTTTTCCAATTTCCAAACCTAGCGTCTTCAAATGCCAAAACAATTTTATTCTAATTTCGAACAAAATTACTTTAGATTCGTTGCACACAGGAACCCAGAATAATCTCATTTTTTTCCCCCAAGAGTCAGGGTCATTATTGGAAACACCTGTTAGTGCCCTGGGCGGCCCCTTGACCAGCAGCAGCAGCGTCCTTTGAGGACATGTTAGAAATGCAAAATCTCAGGCCTCTCCCCAGACCTGAATCTGAAACCCTAGGGGTACAGCCAGCAGGCTGTGCTTGAACAAACCGCTGGGTAATTCTGACCGAGTCTGAGTAGGGCTGACCCAGGCACGCCCTCGGAGGCCGTGGAGGTGGGGGGCACCTTTGCAGTCCCCATAGCCTGCTTTGCTCCCCGAGTCCCTGCCTCCTCTCTGTAGGTTCCATCTCACTGCAGGTCGTCAGTGTTTAGCCCTCACTGCTGTCATCAGTACGTCTCTGCCTAATTTGTATCTCCTAATTTGCTGCTTCTAATCTGTTCCGAGAAACCAGATCACCAGGCATAACTTCATTATGTAGAAAGTAGGAATAAATTCCAGGGCTGCTGGGACCCATCGTTAGTACTTTCATCTTTTGCCCGCAAGACATTTGGCACAGTGGAACGAGCCCAGGCTCTGGTGTCAGACAGACTTGGATTTCAGTCCAGGATCCCACCAATGTGGGGACTCTGCTGGCTGCAGAGTATGTCTATTCCAATTATGCATTCTAGAAATGGGGAAATGGCCACGGGATGGGTTCAGGGCCCACTGTGAGTTGAACCCAAGCTAAAACTCCATTGATCACCTATATTAGTCAGGCATTTGCAAAGAAACAGACCAATAGGAGATAGAAATTTGTCAGGAATTGGCTCACCTGATTATGGAGGCTGAGAAGTTGCACAATCTGTTGTCTGTATGCTAGAGACCCAGCAAAGCTGCTGTAATTTAGTCTGAGTCTGCAGGTCTGAGAATCAGGGGTGCCAAAGGTGAAAATCCCAGTTCAAGGGCAGAAGATGAGATGAAATGTCCCAGCTCAAGCAGTGATGCAGAAAAAAGGGGCAAATTCTTCCTTTCTCTACCTTTTGTTCTTTTCAGGCCCTCAACAGATTGGATTGTGCCCGCCCACATTGGGCAGGGCAGTCTACTTCATTGAGTCTGCCAATTCAACTGCTAATCTCATCTGGGAGCAACCTCACAGATACACCAAGATATAATATTTAATCTGGTCACTCTGTAGCCCGGTCAAGTTGGCACATAAAATTAACCATTGCATCACCTGACTGCCACAGTTCCTTACTCTGACTGGTGGACCACAGTGATATTTTGCATCTCCTGGAATTAGTGTCAATTCGAAGCCAGTGTTCAGTAATCCCTGAAAAGTACAATTATTTTCTCCAATGTACAGTTGCTCTGATAAAAGCCTGCAGGTCCCTTTGGGGAAGGCTGGAAAAAAATTAACAGTATAAATTTTTAGCTGTGTAGCAGGGTCATTCCTCAAAGTGTCCCGGCCTCACCTTATACTGGTTATGTGATCTTGGTGGAGTTAGAACCAGAATCACCTGGTGTTAACGAGGTCCTCAATAAGTGCTGGTTCTTTTCTTCTAGGGGTTGGGGGAAGGGAGGAATTAACTTATATGATTAATTTTGTTTTTGTACAAATGATTGCCTTTCAGAAAAATCTGCTAGATCTTCTTCCCTTTTTTTTAAAAAAAAGCTCTAAAATGTATTTGAGATATAATCACATATCATACAATTTGTCCATTTAAAGTGTACAATTTAATGACCATACCAGGATCAATTTTAGAATATTTTTATTACCCCAAAAAGAAACCCCACACTTCTTATCCATTATCTCCCCAATCCCTACATCTCCCCCAGTCCTAGGCAGCTACTAATCTGTGTTCCGTCTCTACATATTTGCCTATAATCTCATATAGAGCATTTCTTATACATGAAATCATATAATGTGATTCTTTGTGACTGACTTTTTTCACTTAGCGTAATGTCTTTAAGGTTCATCTATGTTGTATATAGCATTAGTACTTCATTTCTTTTTATTGCCAAAAAATATTTCATTGTGTGGGTATACCACATGTTATTTATCCATTCATCAGTAGATGGACGTTTGGGTGGCTTTCACTGCAGGGGCCAAGGCAAAACTCCCCTTTGCCTTCTGAAGTTTTGCTGAAAATCACTAGCAAAAATTCAGAAAAGAGAAAAAGCATACACACTTATTTGGTCATAGTTTTAAATGACATGAGGGCCTTCAGAATGAACAGGGGAAGCTGTTCATTTTTATGCTTAGGTTCAACAAAGTAGGGACAGCCATGTAGAAATATAATTGGACAAAAAGGGTGTGAGCTATAATACTGCTAATAGGTTGAGTGGGGAAACCAAGCAAGGCCTGTCTGTCTAGATTCTTCTTGGCGTCAGATTCTTCTTGGCCTCTTTCAACATGCATTCCTTCCTTCTGGATATGGGGTGGGACCCCATCTGGAATGGGGGCCTTATGACCTACAGCCAAACATAGCAGGTCAGACCATTTCTTTAAGGCTAGTTTTTATACAGAAAGGCAGGCACAGGGAGAAGTTAGAGTAATATTTTTGAGTTTTATGATTGGCTTTTGGCTTTTTATGGGGAAAAGCGGTTCTGATTTCTATGACCTGCCTTGGCAAAAAGGGATTGTAGTTTCTATGACTAGCCTCGGGGGAGAAGGAAGGGCCAGAGACAGGAGGGTAGGAGAAGGTCAGAGAGAGCTTCTTCTGAGGTCTTCATTTTGGCGTATCATTTTCTGAGATCCTACACCACTTTTTGGCCATTATGAATAATGCTGTTGTGAACATTTGTGTACAAGTTTTTGTCTGGACATATGTTTTCATTTCTCTTTGCTATATAACTAGAAATGGAGTTCCTGGGTTGTATAGTAACTTTATGTTTAAGGAACTGTATTTGAGGAACTGCCAGCCTTTTTTCCAAAGTGGCTGTGCCATTTTATATTCCCATCACGGCTATACGAAGGTTTCAATTTCTCCACATACCTGCCAGACTTACTATTTGACTTTTTGGTTCTAGCCATCCTAGTAGTGGTTGTAAAGTAGTATCTCACTGTGGTTTTGATTTGCGTTTACCTGATGGCTAAGGATGTTGAACATCCTTTTATGTGTTTATTGGCCATTCATATTAATATATCTTTGGAGAAATGTCTATTCATGTCCTTTGCTCATTTTAAAATAGGTTTGTCTTTTTATTATTGAATTGTAATACAAGTCCCTTATCAGATATACAATTTGCAAATATTTTTTACCATTTTATGGGTTCCCATTCACTTTTTTGAATGGTGTCCTTTGATACACAAAAGTTTTGAATTTTAATTATGTCTTATTTTTTTAATCTTGTACATCACTCGTGTACAAGTTCTTGTTGAGGATATGCTCACTTCTCTTGAGCAAATATCTGGGAGTTGAATTGCTGGGTCACAGGAAACTCTGCATTTAACTTTTTGAGGAACAGCTAAATTGTTTTTTCATTTTATATTCCCACCAGCAAGATACCAAGGTTCCGGTTTCTCCAGATCCTTGCCAACACTCATTATTTTTGTGTGTGTTTATGTTATTTTGTCTTTACATGTGTGCATGCGACCCTAGACATCTTAGTGGATGTGAGCACTTTTAACACAATGTTCTCACATGTATTGGAGCTGCAGTGTGCATATAGGAGTCCTCTAGTCCATAGTCTGTGGGAGAACATCAGCTATCCACTCATTCAACCAAGATTTACGATCTCCTGCTATGTGCCCAGCACTTCCGGTGTGGGCTAGGAACACAAGCAGAAAGAGCAAGACAGATCTGCTGAGCCCTCGTGGAACTTAAATTCGGTAAAGACACTAAAAAAACAGATGAAGCAATGAATACAATGGCTGCACATTGGGATGAGCCCCTGGAGACCATGAACAAGGGCTGAGGTTAAGAATAATGACGTGTGTGGGGCGGGTGGTGTATCAGTCAGGGTTCTCCCGAGAAGGACGATCAATAGTATGTGTGTGTATACATAGAAAGAGATTAAGGAATAGAGTCACACAATTACGGAGGCATGGTGAGTCCAACGTCTCATGGAAAAGGCCAGCAGGCTGGAGACTCAGTAAAGAGCTGCAGCTGGAGTCCAGGGGCAGTCTACTGTAGAACCAGGGAGAGCCCATCCTGCAGATGATGTCTGAAGGCCGTCTGCTGGGGAATTCCTCCTTGCTGGGGCGGGGAGGCCGGCCTTTTGTTTCCACACTGAGGAAGGATCTAGTTTACTTAAAGTCCACAGACTAAAATGTTAATCTCATCCAAAAACACCCTCACAGAGACATCTGGAAAAAACTTTGACCAAATATTAAATATCTGGGCACTGTGGCCCAGTCAAGTTGACACATAAAATTAACCCCTGCAGGGGGTGTCCATAGTACACAGGTGATTGGGAAGGTTGCTCTGTGTGGGTGACAGTTACACTGAGATGGAAAGAGGAAGGGTCTGCAAAGGGTTGGGGAAGGACATTCCAGGCTGAGCACACCGGCTTCAGTGTCACCTTCTCTCAAGTGAAATTTCTCTTCCTTCTGTCACCTGTCATCAAGGTCATTAAAAAACACAAGGAAATAACATCTGCTCCTTTGGTGGAACCAGGGTTGTGGCATCAAATGATGGGGATCAGTCCCTTTTTTATTCCAGAATATGGGATTTTGTCCACTACCTAAGTTGGACACCAAGGCAGGTTTCTAAGGAAAACAGTGGAAAATGAGGCAAATCTCAAAAGCTCCAGATGATTAAAATTACAGGATTTGCCTAGTCATTTCCTTGGAAGTCTAAAATTACAGATTAGACTTGATGGGCAGGGATCCTAACTATTTCTAGAAAGGCAGAGCCTGTTCTCACAGTGAGAAGTCCCCAGACACACACCATCCTCACCGAGAGAGGGCAGGACTCTTCCTCCCCCTGGCTGTTGGTGTCATCTTCCACAACTCCTGCAACCTCTGGCTCAGACACACCTTATCATGGATTTGCCTTACTCTGTTAAGGTTTCAGAGATCAAGGAAAACAAAACAAATCAAAAAAACAAAATTCATCCTCTTCCATGCAGCCCTGATGTTAGGGTGGGAATTCATAGCGTGGAATGAGAAAGAATTCTCGACACAAAGATTAGAATCGTTTTAAAGAAACAGCATTTATTATACTTCCCAAAGGTAGGCAAGCACTTGGCACAAGAGAAGGAAAGGAGAAGTGCTGGCAGTGAGGATAAGGGGTTCAGGCGTTTTATTGAGAGTAAAGGAAAAGAAAAAGAAAAAAAGAAGAATAGTTATTGCTGCCAATTGACAGGAAGAGGCAGTTATGAAGTGGCCGCATCTGTTTCTCATTTTCTTTTTTTGTCTTCTCTGTCAGTCTGGCTTTATCAGGGTCCTTAGAATGTGGCCTGGCAGGAACCAGGGAGTCCTCCTTCTATCACCCTCCTTCTACCTGCTCGTTTCGAGTGCTGTAAAAACAAATCATGACAGCTTCTGAGCTAAGCAAGTTTCTTAAGCTCTTGGTGGCTCAGTTTTCTCATCTGAAAATAAGGCTAATAGTACCCATCCCATGAGTCTGTGGGAGAAGCCAATGGGTTAATCTTTGTACAATCCCAGAACAATATCTGGCACATAGCAAGTGCTGCATATGTTAGCAGTTACTATTATTATTTTTATTTCAGGAAAGGCAAAAGGGGTCCCATCACCTCTTTTTTGGCTTTATTATCTCCTTAGAAAGAGTCAACATTCAACCAGAGAATGTATTCCCTAGGATCCATCTGGATGTCTCAATTTTTTTGCCAGCATTTAAATTATTCATGCAATATTTTCAAACCATGCACGCTTCTCTGGCTTTAGGGCCAGTTTCTGAAACTGTTATGATCTGGCTGTTGAATAAATTTCCATGTGAAAGTTGAGTTACTAGAGTCAAATAGTCAACCCCTAGCCTGGGGCAAAGGCTAGGACAGAGCCTTGCTCTTTCTAAAGAGGAGAGCATGAAAGAAACTGAGACTGACTGGGGAAAAACAATAGGGAGCATTTCACACTTCTTTCCCAGAGATGTTTTGTGTCCTCCTTGAAAGGAAGAGAGACAGAGGGAGGAAGAGAAGAAAATTCTTAGAACAGGGATCCAAAGGAAAGACACACATTTTTGCTACATACACATACCAGAAAGGCAAATAGTTACGTGCCCTTGTCATGGCAATCCTGAATGAGGCCTTTCTGGGTCTGTATCTGCCACTGGCCAGGCCCTGAGGCAGGAGGCCCCCTGGAGTCTTAGAAAGGTTCAGTCTCTTTTCTGCAAGAGGATTAAGGCAGAGCCTCAGAGGCAGCTGAACCTATGCCCTTTCATCTGCAGGAAGCGATTCTTGCTACTTAAGGTAGTGTCTAGAGCAGAGTACCTCCACCTGAGAGATGTGAAAGTATCACCTGGGATCCAGGTAAAGTGCCATGTGTGACCCAGCGGGGCCAGGGTGGGGCCTGGGAGCCTGCATGCCTACTGGGCTCTCTGGTGACGCTGCTGCTGGTCCACCAGAGTGAGAAGCGAGGACCTAGAAAACCTGCATCTTGATTACACTTGTTGGCTTCAGTGTTTCAGCTACAAGAAGAATCTTTTTACTAAGAGTTAGGCCTTCTGTATTGGGGCACATATTCAGTTCCTGCCTATTGCCTGTGTTTTAATTACTAGAGCAGACATTTTCCATTTGGGAGGGTATTATGGGTGAACTGTGTCCCCTTATAATTCCTATGTTAAAGCCCTAGCCCTCAGTTCCTCAGAATGTGACTGTATTTCGAGATAGGACCTTGCAAGAAGTAATTAAGTTAAAATGAGGTCATATGTGTGGGCCCTAATCCAATCTGACTGGAGTCCTTATAAGAAGAGGCAATTTGGACATACAAAGAGACTCCAGGAATGTGCATGCACAGAGGGACAACTGTGTGAAGACACTGGGGGAAGGTGACCATTCACAAGCCCAGGAGAGGGGCCTGAAGAGAAACCAGCCCTGCCAACACCTTGGTCTCGCACTTCCAGCCTCCAGAACTGTGAGAAATAAATTTCTATTATTTAAGCCACCCAGCCTGTGAGCTTTAGTTATGGCAGCCTGAGCAGACTAAGACAGAGGGCATCCATCATCTGAACCCCCTCCCATGTCTGAGAAGCCTGCCCTTGTGTGCATGTTGCTGGGAGCCAGGGCCCCCACTTCTACCAGGAAAGCTGAAAAGATGGATGGTTATTTTCCCTGCCCCTCAGCAGCTACAGAGGGGGCAGGTGGCCAAAGCTTGGCCCATTGTAGGCTCTTCCAAGGACTCTGAGTTTGGAGGGAGGTGCACAAACAAGCCAGGGCATCTCAGGTCTGTCTGGTGGCAGCAGTGGCTTCCTGTGTCCTGGGCAAATGGTGGTGGTGGCAGCGGAGGAGGGCAGTGCCCAGCGGTGTAGGATGTTCCAGGGAAGTGTAGAATGTTCAGGGGCAGCAGCAGCAGTGCCACAACTGGGCTGTCCTGGGGCATGACCCAGTGGCCTGGTTCCCTGAGTTCCTTGCCTATCTTCCAAGCCTGTTCCTTTAGCCTTCTTAACAAGAATCCCTGCTCCCCGTTGGCTTTCCAGTAGAGTCCCCTTCTGCTTAAGCTAGCTCAAGCTGATTTCTACTTTTTGCAATCAAGACTTTTGACTTGTATGGTCACAAAGATTTTGGACATTTGACCTTGCTTTCTGGCTTAAACATCCTTCATCTGGAATTCTGTTCTTCCTGTTTAATTGTTGCTGTCCCATCAAAACATAGCAATGAGATTTTCTCTGTTTTCCATCTTTATTACAACCAAACAGAATCTGGAACTGCAGAACACCTTGGCCCTCCCAGGCTGCCTGAGGGTAATTGTGTCCATCATTCTAGCTGGGGGAAGGAGGGGTGGTGAGGTGTGCTTAGATGCTAAGTCTGCATCATAATTTGCAGCCTTGAATTAAATGTCTCACTGCTGTCCCTTACAGCAGTGTGTTTGTAGTGAAAATGAAGAGAAAAACGAATTAGATTTCTTCCACAGAGTTATGCAGAGGTTTGTATCTTCAGGCATGATGGAGGTTGATGTCCCAGACAGCCCTAGAGGTTTGCCCGAATGATACCCGGAACTCGGAATTCAAGCAAATCTTCCCAGTTACTTCAACATCCACACCTCTTTCATTAATTTCCACCTCTTACTCCAGAGCCTCTGAGTCACCAGTATTGAAATCTTTTGCTACAAAACTGTATTCATTAATTAACAAATTTATCTTTAAAATCAATCAAGGCATCGCTGCCGAGCTGTGAGCAAATCTCTTAATCTCTCCAAACCTCAGTTTCATTATTTATGAGAAAAGAACATTAGGACCAGCCTTACAGAGTGGTTTAAATTTAGCAGGATCCTAAGTCCTGTGCATGCCTGGGGGTCAGAAAATGTCTAGCACATTTGGAGGCCTGACAGAACAGGCCCACTGCAAGTGTGGTCTGAACGGGGCTTGGCAAACGTCCTCAGCTAGAGCCACCCCCTACCCCAGCCCCTAACTCCAGGACCAGCCGAGGAAGGACCTGCTGACTTGGTCCTGGGGAAGGAGTGATTCCCAGTGCAATGAAGCGTTTGTTTGTGACTTTGCCCTCGGTGGCCAGGTCTGATGGAGTGACAGGGATGGAGGGAGGGGTGGAGGGGAAGTGGACACTAGGTACCAACAGAAAGAACAACTTCACTGAAAACTCTCAGATGTTGGGGCATGAACAGCATTGTCAGGTATCCCTCCCATAGAGCACAGAGATAGATGCGTTCTCCACATCTTTGCCAAAGCCCACTGGACTCTTGGGCATCTTGAAGCTTCCAGTGCCAGCGGCTGTCCCTGAGGGGAGGTGGGAAGTAGCGGGGTGTCCCCTGGAGCAGTCGGCCCGGAGCCTGTGGCAGTGACCAGCAGAGGGAGCCAGAGCGGATGCAGAAACAAGAAATGGCAGAGTTGATGGGACTCAAACCTCTGTCAGATACTCCCTGGGGACTCCAGGAAATATTGAGGGAAAACTTCACTCAGGATTGTGTCCTGCATGAATAGGTGGGAGTAGGGCTCAGTGAAACTTGGATCACTGACTAGGATTAGGAGCAATACAGGAAGAACTTTCAGCTTAGCGCTGGCCACATTGTTGGTGCTCAACTTATGGAAGCTACTAGCTCAGAGAATATCCACGGAAATAGTGGCTAACCATTAACCTTACTTGTTTAATGAGATGATCTTGCAAGGCCCAATTGAATGTTAAATTTCCATTAGCTTTTTGGAAATACTGAAATTCACTCCGGGACTCTCGTTTCTACCTTAATGGATTCTCCAGGGGAATCCAAGGACCCAGGGTCTCCAGGTCAGAGACTCCGAAGACTATGAATGGGGTAGGGTGTGAGACGGGTAAGGTATTGTCCTTATGTCCTGGGCTGCAGGCTAGCCCGTGATTCCTGGGACATGCCACACCCATACCTCATAGCCACGTGAACTTTGAAGTGGTCTATTTGCTTGGTGGTGGAGCCAGAGACCCTGTGAGGTCTTCCGAGATCTTGGGATAAATAAAAATGTCTAAGAACATCTTGGTTAGGAACATAAAATTGAGAAAATAAAATAAGATTGAACGTTGAAAACATATTTTAGGGCTACAAGTGCTATTCTCTCAGGCTCCTGGAAAAGACTGAAATGCCACTATTTGAAGCATTCAACACTAGATGGATCAACAAATATGAGAGTGTATTAAAGGAAATAGTCCTGCCAAGGAAAGTGAGACAACCTGTAATTTTCTTTCTATCAACTTCCTATAATCATGATGATTTTTGTTGCTTTAGTGTTTAGATAAACTTCTCTGTGCAAACACACTGAAGGCTTTTGGCCCCAAATTGAGCCCAATCTGTGGTTTAAGATGTTGTTAAGAATCCTATAAGAGACGCCTCTGTGCATTGCCCACTGTTGAGGACTTAATCCAGGGGATTTGACAGCAATGCTGGAGGTAAGGAGGATTGGGAAAGACGGGAGACAGGAAAAGGCAGAGCTGGAAAAGGCAGAGTCAATCTCTATCAGCAAGATACAATATTTCAATGAATTTTGGGCTTGATGGAAGTGGTGGCAATCATTTCTTTATTCTTAACCCCATGCTACACTCTTTCTTGTCTTGTTCCTTCATGTGTAACTCAATTTTTGAAAAAGGAAATTAGCCCTTTACATTTTTAATCCGGAATTATTGGACAATTCCCCTTCTCGATGCTTTCATGCAATTTTATGATATGGGAAAGTAGACATCCCACTGTCGGATTGTCAAGTTTATTTAACTCCACAATTGATTTGTTAATTTTGCCAAAATACCAGGCAATAAGAGTAACAATCACATCTGACTTGAGTTTATTATGTTGCAGACATTGTGCTAAGCACTTTATAAGCATTATTTAACATAATGTTTGTAACTGTCTCACGAAATAGATATTATTATATGCAACGTAGCTGGGAGGGGCATTGAGTGAGTGAGTCAGGAAGTGAGGAGGTGAGGAGGTGAGGAGGTGGTGGCCAGGAAGGAGCTGGATGTTTGACACAGAGAATGGAGGTGGTGTGGCTCATTGGTGAAGACAGAGTCTAGGCTGTGCGTGTGGGGACAGATGGCTGAGGTGGGTGGAGAAAGCAACCCCTGGGGTCATTGGCCAAGACACTAAGAGGCTGGGGTTCTGCTCCTTTCTTCCCCCACCAGGTGTCAAGCACAGGGCTCTACATCCAATTGGTCCATAATTGTTGACTAAATGTTGGACATGAGGCTGAGCACATGGGGACAGGGAGCAGGAATGGGATTTAGAAATGGCGGTGGGTGAGAAGTAAGGGAGATTAAGATCTGTCTCTAATGGTCTCTTACCCCCTTGGGTCTGCCTAGAATGCTGTCATTTGTGGGAGTTACTGTCCTCTAATGGAGCAATCTGAGAAAGGCACAGTCGACTCAATTCCATTTACCATTTGTTGGGCACTTACTGCGTTTAGAATGGCAGGCTGGGTGCTAAGAGTCCCTGGGGAAGCTGGTAGTCTAGTTGGATAGGCGGTGTAACATATGCATAAAAATGTCAAGCAACTTCTGCTAAGTGCCAGACACTAAACATTTAGCTTTGGTGAAGTGAATTCTGTGAGACGTTGGAAATTGAAGAGTCTCAGGAAGGCCTGCTTTAATTTGATGTGTAACTCAGACGAAGGAGGCCTCAAATCAGAAACTTGCACACTGAGAGAGTTGCACTGCTATTTGGTAATTGTCCTCTGCACTCCCTTTCCAACCCCTTCCTGAAATGTTCCCCAAATCATGCTATATTAGGGTTTTCCAGAGAAATCGAATTGACAGGACACACACACACACACACACACACACACACACACGGGTTGAGGCTGATTTCTTTATTTTAAGGACTTGCTCCTGCAATGTGGGGGCTGCCAAGTTCAAAAACCACAGGGTAGGCTGGGAGGCTGGAAATTCCAATAAGAGTTGATGTCATCTTGAGCCCAAATTCTGCAGCCAGCAGACTGGAAGCTCAGGCAGGTTTCTATATTGAAGGCTTGAGAATTTCTTCTACCTTGAAGAATCTCAGTCTTTGCTCTTAAGGCCTTCAACTGACTGGATGGGGCCCACCCACATCATGGAGGATAATCTGCCTGACTCAAAGTCTACTGATTTAAATCTTAGTCTCATCTAAAAAACACCTTCACAGGAACATCTGTACTGGTGTTTGATCAAACAACTGGGCACCATGGTCTAACCAAGTTGACACATATAATTAACCTATAAGATAATCAACATTAAAGGAGTCTAAACCCATTGGTTTCCTCTGTGGAATTTTCACTCTATGTAGAATATCATTTTTGTGTGCATTTCTCATCTGAACTCCTAGACTTTACGCTTCTTGCTCACAGACCCTTTTTTTGTTTTTGTTTTTGTTAGAAACATGCATATTAAGAGCAGACAGGTCAGACTGCCTTTATAGCCACTGAACTGCCTTTCCCAGGCCCCCAAGTGCCAGTGAGTGAGAAGGGGGTGAGGATGGAAATAGCAGCATAGGCTCTGGAAGCAGATATTCGTGAAGTCAAAGTCACTTTAAGCTATTAGTTGAGTGTTCCAGTCCTGTTCCCTCAAATACAAAATGAGAATAATTATGCTTTTTTGTTGTTGTTGTTGAAGATTATAGATTTGTTAGGAGGGGAGGTTCAAATTTAATTCATTTTTTATCCTGCCCCCAAACGTAGTAGAATTTACCATGTTACACACTTCATGTGCATGAACCCAGCCTTCAGAACAACCCCACTAGGCTGCTACATTACTGTTATTATCTTTTTATAGGGAGCAAAGGGGCTTGGAGAGCCTCTTAGCCCATTTGGGCTGCTTTAAGAAAATACCATAGACTGGGTAGAATATAAACAACAGAAATTTATTTCTCACAGTTGTGGAGGCTAGAAGCCCAAAATCCTATGGGAACTCTCTGGGGTCTCTTTTATACTGGCACTGATTCCATCACAAGGGCTCCACTCTCATGACCTAATCACCTCCCAAGGCCCCACCTCCTAATACCATTACCTTGGAGATGAGGATTTTAACATACGAATTCCAGGGAGACACAGTCTACAGCAGAGAAGGTAAGCCAGGCACACATAGATATAGCTGCAAGTGGCAATGTGGGATTAGAACCCAGGTTGTCCTGTTGCTCAGGCCCACATGGCCCCCCTTAAAGAATGCCCTGGCATTTCTTCCCTGATTCCCTCTGCCATGGAGGCTCTCCTTCCACCTAGGGCACCTGCTTCTCTCCAAGAGCCAATTCCTGCCCCACTGCTTCTAAGAGGCCTCTTCTAATGTACTTTCCCCAAGGAAGAGCTGACCAGGGCCAGCCAAGACCCCAGACCAAGGAAGGGGTGGGATGGAAATTCAGCCTGTTCCCTGGCAATTGGTGGCCCTAGCTCCAAGCTGTGGCTAACCAATGAAGGGACACCTTATTGTAATCCTAATACCCAGAGAGGTCATTCTTCACACATGGGCACCTGTAGGTGTTTGCTGGGCCCTGGGACTGACCATTCCTTCCTCCAAACCCCACAAGGACAAGTGCTCCAGAATGCTCACCTGCTGCCTCTGTCCATCAGTAGTGGCCCTCTGGAGTATGACCCATGTCTTAGGTGTTGCTGTGTACCCCTTGTCCAGCAGAGGGACTGGCATGCTCCTGCTTAAGTTTTGTTGAGCAAACAGATAGAAGGAAGAATGAAGGAATGGAGGAGCCGGGGTGCATTTCTTAGATTTGGCAAGATTATTTTATTCTTTCCTTCATCCATACAACAAATATTTATTAAACACCTACCAC
This sequence comes from Lepilemur ruficaudatus, assembly GCA_963574885.1. NCBI lineage: Eukaryota > Metazoa > Chordata > Mammalia > Primates > Lepilemuridae > Lepilemur > Lepilemur ruficaudatus. Next base: position 21,955 of record CAUYRT010030403.1, read on the forward strand.
TCAACAGTCACAGTGTAGATAATGGGGGTACAAAGACACCTAAGATGTTCTGGTTCTGGCCCACAAGGAGAAAATCATTTATTATTTTCTACTACTTTATACAGAGAGAGAAAACAACAGCCTTACATCAAGCTGCTTCTTTAAAATACCCTACTATGTTTCCCGGGGTTTCATGCTTTGAGGCTCCTAATTACTGAACATGCTCAAAACAGAAGAATCTTTTTATGTGCACCAGGGAAGGAATAAAAAATACTTGACATCCCTGGAACATGGGAAGTCCAGATTTCAGAATGCCTTTTCCACCGCTGCATGCTTCCCATCTGTTTACTTTTCTGAATCACCCACTGCACAACACCAGGATGGAGCCCAGAGCTCTCTTCTTTCCACAGCAACTGTCCCTCCCCATCAGAGCTGAGGGCTGCTTGCATTCCAGACAGTCAAGAGGAGCCTCAATGCTCATCTGTGAGAAGCAAAGTGAATTTGGCTAGTCTAGGCAGTTCCTAAGAAGCTTGGTGCTTGGGACCTCCCCAATGACTTGGATGAAATAATGCAATTGCCTGGTCTCTGTGGAATTCTGAAGTCACTGGCTATTAAAACCACTGCAAAGTACTCTTTAGATGCTAAATGCATGATACCTTCATGGTGGTGTTTTCTCGGCCCATCAGTTTGTGCACATTTTATTACACACACCCAGTTTAAGAGGCACCCAGTGCCCCCATCTTCAGGGCTGTTAAGTGGAGAAAAGCCAGCTGAACTGAGGAAATAGGGGCACCAAATTAATGTGAGAGTCGTGTAAATGCTCAGCACTGCTAAGGGGAGCCCATAGTTTGTTAGTAAGTATAAACTGAAATTCCCTAATACAGATGAGATTGATTTATAATGTCAAAGGGATTTATGGTTTGTATCCCTAGCATTCGCTAATGGTAGGACAATGCATAATTACTTAGCATCTTGGAAAAGTAGGTTCCCCATCATTTAGATATTGTCAAATGGGATAATAGCTAAAGCAAGGGGTCACTGCAATGACTAACATGAGATATGTGTGAAGTGCCTAGCATGGGTCTGGCACCTGGACGGAGCCCAGAATCTGGCTGCTGGAGCAGTTGAATATGGGAAACACGTGCTTCTCATAGCGCAAGGAGATCATCAGAGTAATCCATCCGGCAAGTCACAAGAGCCTGGGAATCCATTCTGAATACTTCAAACAGTGAAGGTTTACACAGGTGGTGGAAGAGCTGAGACACCAAGCAAGGAACTGAGGTAACACAAAGGCTAGTGCAGCAAGAAGCCATTACCAAGCTTGGGCTGCCAGGACACAGAAAGTGGATAGCTTTTCCCGAGCCCAGGGGGGTCACACAGCAGAAGATGAGGCCACAGAGGACACACAGCTGCTATTAGAAATGCCACCTGCAGAGAGGATCGGGAGAAATTCCCTGGTGTTTCCCCCACCTTCCACCTCCTACCAGTGCCAGATCCAGCTGGCAGCTGGGCCAGCAAGGGAGACTGAGCTTTAGAGCTGACCTTCTCCCACCCCAGAGGGCAGAGCAGGGGAGAGAGAGGTGAAAACGGGAGCTGAGGGCAAATAAGCGCAGGCCCCAGCCGGCGCAGTGGGCTTCGGAGCCTTGGTGGTCGAGGTACCAAATGAAATGGTCTGGCTTGGGAGGTCTTCATCTGGGGTGATGCTTTGTTTCCAACATACCGTCTCCGTTCCTGGCCCTGTCCCCGAACTTCCCCATGCTTCTCTGCTTTCCAAGGGTTGCTGAGTTTTCCGCTCAAGGTGGGTCATTATCCTGCCTACAAGTGGGAAAGGAATAAAGTCCACAGCGCCCACGCAGCGCCGCCCGCACTGAGAAAGTCTGAGCGCTCAGGCCCTGGGCGGGGCCAAACCGGGAGGGGAGTCAGGTGACTCGGCCACGCATGCGCATGAGCATGCGCCCGGCTGCGGTGGATGGAGACATCTGATGGGCAGGGCCGCGGTGCTCTTACCCTGAACTAGGACGTTGGGCGTGTTACCAGAGGAGGCCCCTGTCCAGGAGTCACCTGCATCGATACTTAAGGCTCTGCCTTCAAACTCATTGTCAACCTAGGGAAGGTAGAGACTAGAACATTCTTCAGGATTTTTTGCTAGCTCATTTGCTGTTTTTCTCAAGAGTCCTCCTTCCTTGACCAGCCCTGTTAAACTTACTGTTTGCAAACTCCTTCTTACATTCTGTTATTGAAACTAACTCTGAGCCTAATTTCCTAAATAAGAAGAAAGCTTCATGCATAAAGGGAAACAATAACAACGAAAATAGTTTATTATCCCAACTGCGGCACATCCTGTTGATGGAATATAATTCAATCATTAAAATATTTACGCTGACACGGAAAAATGTGTTACAGTATAAATGGGAAAAAAGCAGCTTGCAAATGTATGTTAAACAAAGGAAGCAACAAATGAGCAAACAGCATAGAAAGCTGTGTGGAAGGGAATGAACTAAAATGTTGCCTTTTAGGGGATGGTACTATGACTGATTTCCATACAGAGAAACTAAATTCACTCCAGAAATTCCTTGAGTTCAGGAATTGGCCTTCCTTATCTTTGTATCCTTTCTCTTTCCTCATCCCCAGAGCCTTGTAGGTACTCAGTGTGCAAAAGACACATAGAGGGGGGAGTTAGTGTGTTTCTGAGACCATACAACCAGTCAGGCTGAGACAGGACCAGATCATCTCTTGCATCTCCATCCAGTGTTCTTACCTGGCCACCTGCTGCCTGGGGCTAAGGCCACAGAGGCAGGAGTGAAGAAGGAATCATCTGCCCACACTAAAGCCACAGAATCGAGGGAGCAAGCCTCAAGGTCTGGACCAGCAGGGCTCGTCACACCACCATGGGGATTTGGAAGAAACCAGAAGGCAATGCCGAGCAATTGCAGATTGAAACTAAGCTGGCAAGTTTAGAATCCCTTCTGTACCATGCACTTTGTTGAGGCTCTAATTCTGTGGTCCTTTTCCAAAATGCTACATTCTTCGTCACTAATTTTCCCTAAGTGACTTGACTAATTGGTATGCTCAGGATGGGAAAGGCCTTGGATGAGCAGCAGGAGACTGTAGGGGTCTGAGAAAGGGTAGGCTGAGAGGGAGGGAAGGGTCTGGTAAGGGGAGTGGAGTGTGAAGATAACTTTGGCTTCCTTCTTAATGTCTGTGGCCTCCACAGAATGCTCTGCGTAAACCCTATTATATAAATCATGCCATGGGACATGGGCCAGCTCCTTCCCAAGTGCTGTTGGCTAGATCTCTCGGGGTCCAGACTTGGGATCTCCCGATTCTCATTCTCAGGCAATATTCAGCAAGGAAAAATTCACTTCCTATTGGAATTCTTAATTTGGCAATTGCTCACCAATTTACTTTATATACTACAAAAAAAAAAAAAAAACACTTGACAAAGAGGTGTGTGTGTGTATGTGTGTCCTGTGATCTACACACAGCACAGTTCTCCTCCATGCTCCCTTCCCACTCTGATTGGACTTGAGGCGTCCATCAACACTCATTCCAGCCTCAGCACCTCTCCAGAGAACTGACTGCTTGGGAAACTAAGTTGTTCTTTTTGAAGGGAGAATTAAATATGAAAGATTGAAAATCAAAACAAACTAAAAAAAAGGATGCAAACTCATTGTGAATTAGTTAAACCTGTTGAATGTTTCACAGCAAGTTTACCACTTTCTCCATGAATTTTACACCCTGATGGTTGGATCTAAAGTAGATGCTTATGAGTTCCCCAGGGGTGCCATCACAATAACTGTGACCTTGGTGGCATACATTAAAGCAACAGAAATTCATTCTCTCACAGTTCTGGAGGGCAGAAGTCCAAAATCAAGGGGTCAGCAGGGCCATGCTCCCTCCCGAGGCTCTAGGTGGAATCTTTCATTGCTTTTCCCAGCTTTGGTGGCTCTAGGTATTCCTTGGCTTGTGGCTGCATCACTCTAATCATTTCACATGGCCTCCTCCTCTGCATGGGTCTGTTGACACTCCTTCAACCTCTCCCTTACAAGGATATATGTGATTGCATTTTGGGCCCGCCTGGATAATACAGAATAAACTTCTCCCCTCAAGATCTTTAATTAATCACAGCTCTTGCCATATGAGATAATATTTACAGAATCCAGGATGAGGATATGAGGATATATCTTTGGTGCCACTGTTCATCCCGCTACATTAGGTCATTCTCTTCTGTTTGTTTTATCACAGAACACGCCTTTCTTCTGCACATAAAGTCTGTTACTTTCTAAATTCCATTAGTTTTCAAGTTTTGCTTCCATTCTTCCCCTTTGTGAACGACCTGAATAGAAACATGACTCACATTGACTTCTTCCTTTGTATTTAATCTTACATTATGAAAACAAGCGACTATCTCTGATGCTCTAGCAATTTAACAGTGTTTCTGATCTTTTAAAAAAAGCCACAGGTTTATGTTTACAAGAACATACCCTCTAGATTCAAGCTTATGTCTCTAAAAGTCTAAGTAAATGGCTCTGTGGTTGGTACAATAGTGTAACCAGCAAGAAACTGGCCCCAATTCTCTCGAACTCACTTAGTCACCCAGGAGTAAACTTTGAGGTTGCCTGCAAAATCAGAACTGATTCTCACCTCTCCTGGCTCCTACAGGTCTTTGAGAGACCCAGAGAAGTTCTCTGTGCACTATAGACATTAAACATGCCATCATGTTTTTCTCAAAGTCTTCAGGAGCAACAAATTGGATGATGTGTTTATTCCTTACTCTGTTTCCTCAGGACTGTCTTCTTTTTAAAGTCATGGACACTTTCCCTCTCTGTTCTACAGGAGTAACTTTAATCTTCACCCTGGCACATCTGGTTAAAATGAGATTGCAACTCTTTATATTATCCGGCCAAGTTGTACAAAAAGAAGAGTGTCTAAGGGGTGCTTTTCAGTGAAGTTACTGCCTATGGAGTGCTTGGAAATCACAGGCTGTCTGAAAAACAAAAGATGGTCTTAAAGAGTTTTCTCCTTTCCCTGAGGTTTATAGTTTCAGAGGTGGGGCGGGGAAAGAGATGTTTGCCAGGTTCTTTCTAACACTCTTGAAATATGTCATGTTCTGTTCCTTGAAAACCCGATATTTGAGAGTTAGTTCTGGGAGTGTAGGGTTGATTTTTTTTCTACTTTGTTTATTTCAGTGAGAAGGACATTAGTCAACTTATTGAACTTTCATTGGAAGAGAATGAAAATTTCTAGTGATTGATTGTAGAGTTAAACATTCTTTCAAGCTCTTTTTTTCCTTAAGGTGGGAATGGTAATGTAATTATTTATACACGCTGAGTTTCCAGTTGGATTAATAACATAGTAGAAATAGTAGAAATAGTAGTCCCCAGGCCCAGGAAGAAACTTGTGCTCAGAGCAGCAACCTTAGCCCCAACCCCTTCTCCACAGCTGTGCAAAAAAGCTGCATGGAGAACCACTCACCTTCACCCCTAGTTCTAGAATATGAAGGTGAGATCACTACATTGTCCTGGTAATGGTCAGTGCTGGAGAGCCTGGGGACATGCATGCAATGGCTCCAGGCGCCTCCTTCCTCTTCACTGTCAAAATAGTGACAGTGCATAGTGACAAGCATTTCAAAGCTTTTGAGGAAGACCTACTTTTCATTTCCACCAAGTTTCAAGATTTGGGGCACTGTGGGAGCTACAGATGGGGTGAAGTTTGGCTCTTGGCACCAACCAGAGTCAGGGCTGGGAAGGGATGGGGCAGGGTGATAGAATCAGTGGTTTCCAGGGTTGGAGAAGAGCTTGGGTGAGGGTATAGTGAGAGACAGGGCTGTCTTTCCTGAAGCCTTTGGAGTAGCAGAAGCGACAAGGAGAGTGAGTAGGTGGGTGGCGTTGGCAATGGTTAGGGAGCTTTCCAAGCTCCAACTCTGGGTTCCAGGCCTGGTGTGACATTGACTGGCTATGTGCCATGACTGAGCTGCTCAACAGCTCTGAGCTTCCGTTTCTTCACAGGCATCATGAAGGTATTGGACTCGATGATTGTGAAGTTCTGTTCTAGTTCCAGCAAACAAACTACAAACAAGCAAAACAAACAAATCCTTTCTTGTTTATTTTTAAGAAAACATTTTGTAATTTCTATCCAACACAAGTAATTCTTTATTGTTTACCATTTTGTGCTCCTCCCAGTTCCCAAAATAATGCTTTTTATTTTTGGAGACAAACAAATAGTTCAGTTGGTTGGAGCGTGGAGGATGCAGGAGGGCAGCCTACAGGAATGGAACCTTTTAGGGGGCCTGGTTATCTCCAGCACTTTTGTCATCTTGCAAAACTGAAACTCTGTATCCATAAACAACAACTTTTCATACCCCTATTAAAAGATAAACTTGGGCAGATTCAGATTTTAAAGAGTTTATCTGAGCAGAGAGTGAATCATTAATTGGGCAGTGCTGAAGGAGTCAAGAGGAAGGCTTTTATAGAGTGACTGTAGAAGCAAGGCAAAGAAAATATAACATTTGATTGGTTAAAAATCAGTTTAGGTGGTATTGATATCTTAGCAATATTAAGTCTTCCAATCCATGAATATGGGATGTCTCTCCATTTATTTATGTCTTCTTTAATTTCTTTCAACAATATTTTATAGTCTTCAGTGTACAAGTCTTTCACCTTCCTGGTTTGGGTAATTCCTAAGTATTTTATTCCTTTTTCAATTTTTTTAGTATTTTATTTTTATTTTAAAAAGTTATTTTTAATTGACATAATAATTATACATATTTATGGGGTACAGTGTAATATTTCAATACATGTGTACAATGTGTGATGATCAAATCAGGGTATTTAGCATATCCATCACCTCAAACATTTATCATTTCTTTCAAAATTCACTCTTCTAGCTATTTAAAAATATACAATAAATTGTTGTTTATTATAGCCACCCTACAGTGCTGTAGAACACTGGACCTTGTTCCTCCTATCTAGCTGTAATTTTGTATCCATTAACTAACCTCTAGCTATCTCCTCCTCCCCCCTATCCATCCCAGTCTCTAGTAACCACTATTCTACTTTCTACTTCTATTTCCACATATGAGTGAGAACATGAGACGGTTTCAAGAATGTAGCAATAGTTAACTGTGCATAGAAGGGTGCAAGGAAGATGAGTCCTGAGAAAGGACCTTTCACTTGAGCAACAAGGGGGTCATGGTGACCTTTGGCAGAGCTTTTCCAGCAGCATGGATAAGGCCTCTGTTTGAGTGCAAGTGAGTTGAAAAAGCAAGTGGGTGATGGAAGTGCTTTAAACAACTCTAAAGTGCTGTATCAGGCTGTGTTGCTCTTTTACTGTTGCCATGGAAACAGAAACCATTTAGGAGAACTAAAAGCCACTTAAAACCCCTGACTCTAGCCATCCTATCCGCTTGATCTCTTGTGAAAGACGCTGATAAAAATCAGTCATTAGAAGGGCAGGGCAATTTCAAGTTTCTTCCTTTTAGAGGTAGTCTCTAGGTGGAAATCTTCCCCCTTCTTCTTGAGAAGAGAGCCAGCACCCACATCCACACCGGCTTCTACAAAGCACAAATGACCTGCTGACCCTTCATGACTTTCTTGCTATTGGCTGACACTGTTCATAAAATACAATTTGCTCTTTCACTTTTTTTTTTTAAATGACCAAGCCAAATTACTTGGAGGAGAAAGGAGGAAAGAGAGGAGACAGAAGCCAAGACAGCTGAGAGACAAAGACATTTTGTCAGGTGGGCATTTTATATTTGCTTTGTTAATTCATTATTGAGAATTGTGCCTTGATTTTCACTTCATAGTCAGAGGTGTCATTTTTGAAAAGTAAATTCATTTCGTTCTACTGTCAAAGTGTTTTTCTGTCATGATATGGTAGATTAAAAAATACTGAGGAAGTACAAAAAAGTTGAAGGAAGCAAAAACTACCACCAAGCTAACCTCTACTGACATTTTTGGAAGGATTTTTCCCTTTCATTTTTTGAGTGTGTGTATGCACACAGTTTTTGCTTGATTTTCACAGTTGTCCATATACCGTGGATAAGTTTGTATCCATTTCTTCCATTACAGCCTCCATTTTTTTCCACATTGCTATAGATTGTTCATCATAATAATTTAAAATTGTGGCATAATATTGCATTGAACATATTTACTATACTTTACCCAAGCATTCCTCTGTTTTTGGCCATATAGCATCTTTCCTCATTTTCCATAGATTGGATCCTTTTATTATATAAGATTTTTTTTCCATTCAGGGTCTTATTTTGGGGGGAAGAGGAGGTTACATGTGAGAATGTATATGTCAGTGGCTTTGCTCAGAGCACTATGTGGGATGGTGAGTTTATAATCTGTCCATTACCTCTTTGGGGCCCCGATCAGAGTTTCTTGACTCTGGCTGCACAGTCAGCCAGAATCGCCTGATGCTAAGGAGATTAAAAAATTACCCCTAGAAGAATTGAAACTTAACTTTTGGGGATTAGCCAGTCATTTATTTATTTATTTATTGCTGTTTTGTTCTTTTTTTCCAAAAACTTCCCTGGCGGTTCTAATGACTGATGAGCATAAAACAGCTCACCTAGGTCCCTGGATATATTTTCTTGCCTCTGACATATCCTTGAGAGTGATGTGCGTTAAGACAAAGGGAGGTGCAATTTCGGGCAAGCCACCCAAGTCTCCTTTTCAATACTGTATAAATAATGCAAATTACAGAGTAATTTGTGGGAAATGTAAGATTTCTAGAAATTTCTAGCATCTACCTCAACCACATAACCTCTTGAGATGAGAGTCTACTTGAGAGTTTCAATTTACTAATGTTTTAAAGAAATGGATTTGTTTCTGGTGCTTTGGTGGTTAGAAGTTAGAGAAGTGAAGGCTTTGGTATGTTCTAAATATATCAAAATGAAGCCCAGTATCTGTTAGTACCTTCCAAGGCAGCCAGACTTCATTTCTTTTGCAAACTCTTGAAGAGTAAACACAACGTGGACATTTAATAGCTGACCAGTCACAAGCACACCATAAGGTTAGCAAAGATGGATGGAATTGGATTTGGAGGCAGAAGGTGGCCTACCCTGCTTTCCAGGAGCACCACAGACATGGCACTTACCTTCCCTGGACCCATGTTCTCATAAGGATAGTGCACAGAGTTTATATCAGGGCTGTGGTCTGGCTTCTCCCATCAGGAATTGAGAACAGACCCAAAGCATCTAAACCAAGTTGAAGCATTTGTTGCTGCATTTCTAGCCTCAGCAGGGATGTACTTTTCATTCAACCTAACTTGATCAATAACATACCAATCAAATCTCTTCTTGTTTTGACTCATTGGAGAAAAACAACTCTTTAGCACCTTATTTGATGAACATAAATATTCACATAATACTTTACTATTTAAGAAACATATTTGATGTGCATAATAGCCTTAAGTGCTGGAAGGTATAATTCTTATTTTAAAGGTGGTAAAGATGAAGACTGAGAACATAGGATCTTTACAAGGTGGAACCAGAATAGCCCAATCTGCTTGAGTCCAGGGCATACTTGAATAATGGCTATTGTAAGAAATTGGTTGAACAAATTTTGTTATGTCTATATAATTGAATTACTCTTTAGCCACTTAAAGGATGACATTGATTTTCATTAGTTGGTAAAGAAAGGTGACCATGACACGCCGATTAGAAAAAAAGCAGGGTACAAAACAGCATTATAATATACATCCATTTTTGTTTAAAAATATTTGTGTATATTTGAAGAAAGATGAAAGGAAGCATATTCACAAAAATTCAGATATGTCTGATTGGTGCTAAGTTTCATAATTGAAGTTTATTTCGGCTTATATTACTTTTTTTTTTTTTTTACCATGAACATGCACTACTTGTGTAATAAAAATGTAAAGTAAGTTAAATAGAATTGTTCGTGTCTTTCTGGTTGACTCTTCTCCAAATGAAATGGTCCCAATTCCTTTCACTTGGCCACAGAAAGCCTCCTATTTAATTCTCCGAGTTTTGCACATTATGTCACAGATCTTACTGTGATTATTCGCTAGTGCTCACTGAGCACTTAGCGTGTGTCAGGCACCAAGCTAAGCACTTCATATCCATTTTCATCGTCAGTGCTTACTCCAATCCTCCCTTGGCAGAGGAGAGTTTTGAAGCTTAGGGGGTAGAGTAAAAAAAGTGACCAAAAAGCAGAGCTGAGACTTCAACCCAGGTTTGTCCCAAAAGAGCAAGACATCAAGAAGCAGGGAATTACAGGTTATAGGTGGGTTTAAAGATTCTTTGCTTTGTAATTGGAGGAATCTGAAGAGAGGTGGGGAAGAGAGGCTGGAAAATCTGCTTATAGAAGAAGCCAGTTAGGTTAGGCAATTACAAGGCAGAAACTGCTCAGTGCCTTTGGTCCCCTGCAGGGTCCCACACCTGCTGTGCAACTGCATGTTAAAGCCACCCCACCTTTCCCAGGAGGGTTTACTCAGATTTCCCCCTGGTGGGAAACAGAACAGTTTCAGAGACTGCTCTGCAGGGGCTTCAAGCTACCCCAGGAATCTTTGAATCCTGTGAGCAACATGCCGAATTTTCTACCTGCCGAGCTTGAGGGTGATTCAGGCCGTGTTCGGTTAGGATCCAGGAGGAGAAGACCCCACAAGCTTTGAGACTTTCAAATGTGGCATCTTAACTAAAGGAACTCCTACCAGGCTGGCAAAAATGAGACAATGAAACTGCACACGCCCCAGACAGGAAACTTCAGTCTCCCTGCGGGGAGAATTGTCAGGTCCCTGGACTCAAGCTGAGAAGTCCCTCCCTGTCCCAGAGCTGTTGAAGAGAATCTCTGCAGTACAGAGAAAATGAATTGGAGAAGTCCTTCCTCAGGGGACTTCCAGAGCCGTAAATGCTATTAATGGGTACTGCTTCAGAGCAGATTTGCCAGCAAACATTTCACCAATGGGCCACGCTGCTAACTTCCAGTTAGGTGGTGGTTGGAAGTGAGTGGCATTCAGAAAGCAAAGGGTCATTAGCCTGGTGGCCCATGAAGTGACTTGCACTTTGGGCCTCTCTGAGGCACTTTGGGGGTGACAGGGTGTAGAAAGAATCAGCGCACATGGAAACAGCCCTGTGAAGCTCATGCCCTCCACCTTGCTTACTCCAGAAGCCTGGAGGCCAGCTCAGTTCCTCATTCAAAAGACATTGCAATCTCAGTTCTTTTTATCTGTACTTCTGTTTTGATCGCCAAGAATTTAATTCACTTTATCCCTTTGAAAAAAATTCTGAAAGCACAAGACCCATTCTTGGGAACCCAGAGAGGTCTAGGAAGCTTTGCACTTCTAGCGTGACATTCGAAGCCTGTTACAACCAAGCTCTGAGTTAGCAGCTTGGATTTCAAGAATAGACACTCAAGAGACTCTACTGTTTTGAGGGCTATATTAATTCAACACTTTGGAGCCTCTGGAGTACTGAGGGACAAATGTGTTGTAGGATCCTCTCTGCACAACTTTGGGGAGCTAATTCTGTGAGCTCTTGCAATGACAGCAGCCAGCACTTACGTGGCACTTTCTCTGGTCCATGCTCTGGCTGGGTGCCCTTCATACATCATCTCACTTCATCCTTACAGCAACCCTGTGAAATAAGGACTATTATTGGCACCATCCCCACTTCACTGATAAGAAACTAAGACACAGGGAGATAAAGTCGCCTGCCCAAGGTCGTAGATCGGGTCCATGAATGAATCAGGCTTTAAATCCTGAGTTTGTGCTCTTCTCTGCTGCCTACTGTTACTTTCCTGCAGCTGAGAACAGCTCCTGTCATGCCTCTCACCACTTTTTTAAATCATTAAATCATCTCTGAGCCTTTGCTTTTGTGTTTTTATTAATGCCCTGAGAAAATTTTGCCTCCTTACTGCTTTTTCTAAGTCCCACATTTGAGGTTTAATACTAATAGTTACATCATTGAGTGCTCACCCTGTGAGGTCTCTCACATTCATTATGCCATTTATAGGTGGGGAAACTGAGGCTCAGAGAAGATAAGCAACTTCCCCAAGGTCTTACAGCTGCTTAGTGGCAGGTTTGGCCCTATTACCTTACGCCTACTCTGTCCTCTGAACAGTTCTATGAGCTACAAACAGAATGTCCTGTTTGCCATGCCGTGGTATGCAGTAGCTCTGGGAGCTAAAATCCAAGTTATGTTCAAAAGCAGCAGTCCCCAATCTTTTTGACACCAGAGACCAGTTTCATGGAAGACAATTTTTTCATGAACCGGGGGCAGGGGCAGGGATGGTTCAAACACATTACATTTACTGTGCACTTTATTTCTATTATTATTATGTTGTAATACATCCTCACTGTTAGGATGTACAAATCTGCAAGCAACTGATTTATTATGGTCTCTGTGAAGTCAAACCTCTCTGCTAATGACCATCTGTATTTGCAGCTGCTCCCCAGCGCTAGCATCACCGCCTCAGCTCCACCTCAGATCCTCAGGCATTAGATTCTTAGGAGCACCCAACCTAGATCCCTCGCTGGGCAGTTTACAGTAGGGTCTGAGCTCCTGTGAGGATCTAATGCTGCTGATCTGACAGGAGGCAGAGCTCAGACGGTGATGAGAGGGAGCGGCTGTAAATACAGATGAAGCTTCGCTCACTCACTGGCCGCTCGCCTCCTGCTGTGCTGCCCAGTTCCTAACAGCCCATGGACCAGTACCGATCCTCAGCTGGGGTTTGGAGACCGAAGCTCTAAAGTATTTAGATAAAATGAAGAGCACCACTGTGGGGAGAGTTGCAAATTGCAGAGTGAGGTATTAAAGTGGAAGCCTCTTCCTGTGGAGAATTCAAACCCACAACAACAGGGTGGTTAGACAAAGGTGAGAAGGAGAGGGAGAAGCCTCATGGAGCCACAAATTTAGCTGGACCATCCAATCCCGCGGTTCCATGTCTAACGCAGCTTTAAGAATGCATTACAGTAACGCTCACTGTCTGGTGATGAAGAGTTTATCAAGTTCTCTCAAATATGCACTTGGCAGAACAAGATATGCAGAATCAGTAGAAGACTGTCCTTCCTCCAGCAGATCTGATAATCTGAGAGGCCAGCATGATATGTCTGCTTAATATGTTTTTAATATATGTGCCAAAGCACATGAAGACCTAACCTTAGGCTGCAGCTGTTTATCCACAAGTGCCAGAAGAAGTCAAAAAAGAGAGGCCTGTGGGAAGTGGCAGAGGTGATGTGCAGAGGGCAATGTAGATGTTGGAGAAGAAGAGGATGTGTCTTGGGAAGAGTCAGGCACCTTGTGGGTTGGGGAAGAGGGGAACTGGGGAAGAGAGGCAGGCCAGAGACCAGAGAGGGTGGCGTGAAAGGTACAGGAACGTGCACAAAGAAGTGCAAATCCAGGCCTGGAGTGCCTGGTCTTGAAGGGCAGTAAAATAGTAACGACAATGCCAGCGTCATGGCTTTGTAGGTGCCTTTCCGTGCGTTGTTACGTTTGCTCCTCCTGGATCCCTTTTCAAACACCCAGGGCATTATTATCCCCATTTTACAGATAAGCCTCCCGACAGAGGCTAAGTGACGTGTCTACCCAAGGCCACCCAGTTAGAAAGTGGCAGACCAGGACCCACACCTCTGTGACCTTTCCACCACCCGTCACCTTGTTGAAAAGCTGACCCTCATAAGGGAGCGCAGGACCTGTTGGGGCCAAGTGGTAGAAAGTCTTACATTTGTGGTTGACGAATTTGCATTTGTAGGCTGATGGTGAAATGGAAATGGCATTTTCATTGGTTAAATCTAGCAATAGTATACAGATTTAGTTGGTTAAATCTCTGTAAAGAGAAGAGGCTTATGGTTTCTAGGCATCTGCTAACAAAGTCCAAGGTTAGGAATGGTGATATCGTCCATACAGAGTAAGGCCAAAATACAAGAAATATCATATAAAAACAATGGTGATAACTCTGCCATTTGATTCGATATGAGGTAAAGAAAGAAGGATTACAGAAAACATCCCGATAGTGGCCAACAACTGAGTGGGATCAGTTTGAAGAGTTGGATAAACTCAGGTAGGGTTTGAGGTAGAGGCAGAATCTCCAAGTAAGATCATCTTATGGGCAGCTGAAAGTGTGTGACTACAGTCAGGTTAGAGTTCAGGAAAAGCCACTTCAGCTCTCAGATTTTTTTTATTTGTAAAATTGAGATTAATAATGCCAACTTAGCCTATCTCAAAAGATAGCCAAGTAGAGCAAATGAGACAACTGAGAAGAAAATTCTTTGCACATTATAAGATGAAAATATGAGACATCAAAAGGCATATCTGGGAGGCAGAGGCAGAGAGGCAGGGCCAAGTCTCCATGTGGGGAGGGAAGATGGGGAGAGGTGTGTGGGGCCAGGGCAGGGCTCCAGGGCATGGCCACAGTGAAGATTAACTCAGGCTGGATTCAGAAGGGCTGAGCAGTCAAGAAACGAAAAACCACAAGGCCCCAGGGCCACAGAAGACAGAGGAGTGGAGGTTTTAAAGGCGTGAGGATTGGATTCTAAAGAGTGACCAAGAAGGAAGTTTGTGAAGAGACCAGTGGACCAATCAGGCTGTAGCACAGAACAGACGACCCTATCTTAGGTCTGTAGGGTTAGAGGAGGGTCTCATCTTGGGTGGACGGGGTGGGGGAGGGCAGCTAGATGGCTGGCGATTAGGAAGAAGAAGAGGAGAAAGAGAAATGGCAGCAGGAGCCCACTGATTTGGAGTGTTAGGTGTAAAACGACAAGGAGAAATGGGGCGGAGTTTCAGAGGTCACAGAGTTAACTTAGGAGAGAAGGACAGTAACATTTGGTTGACTACTTGCTATGCAGAGCCAACACATGCTTTCATTTAAAACCCAAAACAATCTTAAGGGACCAGCTTCCTTAGACTCGCTGTGAAGATAAAGAAGCTAAGGGAGCAGAGTTTACATAGCTAGAAAGCAGGGGGTGGAGTCCAGCAGGCCTCCTGATTTCCAGCGAGCGCACATCCTGCGACACGGAGCCGAGCCCGTATGTGATGTTTGAAAGGAGAGGAGAGAGGAAGAGTGAAGGGATTGAAGTCACGTGAGAGAGATGGGCTGAGAACAGGCATCAAGGTGACCCAGGGAGAAGGCACAGTCCCTCCCTGACTCAAAATCTCCCTCCAGCAGCAAACCCTTCGCAGTGGCCACAGAGTTCAGGTGTGCCCTGTCCCTCTGCTGCAGTCACTTGCTCAGCCGCTGCTCCTGTCTCAGCTTCCTGCCCTCGGCCTTCCACATCGCCTGTGATCACTGACAACCTTCTTGTTGCCCAGCGCTCTGGTCCCTTTTGTCCCCATCGATTCCCTCTTGGCCTCCTTGGCATTGCGCTTTCTCAGCCTGTCCCCTTATTGTTGATGTTCCCCAAGGCTCCATCCTGACCCTCTCTCCTGCTCTGCTTTCACACCTCTGCAGGAGGTCTCCCCTCCTCTGGTTCTGTCACCATCAGAACACCAGGCGCTGACGGCCCTGCATGCTCAGGCTCACCCAGCTCCTCTGCCCAGCTCCCCACGGCAATCGGCCAGTTCCGTCTCCCTGTTTCATAAATGCCTCACATTCAAAAGGCCCCCAAATGGATCTCCTCGTTTCTTCCCCCAACAGCATCTTCCTCCTAGGTCTCTTTTATTAATGAAAGGCACCACACCCCTCCCCAAATACTGAGAAGGCGCGTGACCCCCCTGTTCCCTGAACTTCCACACCCAGGTCCCCACAGTCCAGTCAGTCTCACCCCTTTATATCTGTCAGTGCCACCCAGGTCTGTGACCCTGCCCGGGATCATCACGAGAGCATCCCCAGCCCGCTGTCTGCACTCAGGCTTGCTGCCCCCCAAACTGTCCTCCACCTGCGCCAGACCAGCAGGTCTGCTCCTCTCCTTGCGGGGGCTCCCACTGCCCTCAGGATGAAACCCCGGCCCCTTAGTGTGGACAGAGGCCCCTCACACCATGCTCTGCCAGCCCCGTCCTCCGCACGCTTCACCCAGACTGTCCTATGTTACCCACACTTCCCCAAACTTGCCCTGTGCTCTCAGCTCCCAGCCTTTATGCATCCTGTTCTGTCTGGGATCCCTGACTCTCCTCAGTCAGCTTCTCTCCTTAGAACCTTAAAAAACGTCCCTTGTTCCCCCAGGCTGGCAGCGGCCCCTCCCACATGTTCCCAGGGCACTGTTTACATCTCCCTCCGACAGAGCTCTGTCCGGTTAACTTGTCTGGCTCGTGTACCACCCTGGAGGTTTCTCTAGGTCATGGGTTGTGTTTTCTTCAGCGTCACGTACATATGTGGCTCTGAGGAGCAGGACAGTGCTGTGATTGAGAGTTGACCACTGGCTCAAACTCCATCCCCCCACTAACGAGGGAACTTGGGCACACAAGCTATTCCATGTCTCTGCACTTTGGTCTTCTCATCTATAAAATGATCAGGTCACAGTACCTGGAGCTGTTAGCAAGAGCACCACGGGCTATCTGAGGATTAATTGAGTTAATACACATAAGGAGCTTGCAGAGTGCCTGGCTCAGAGCCGAATCACTGTTGCCCCTTGTTGGATGAAGGAGCGGCTCTGGCTTGAGACTGGTGGGCTGACAGAGGAAATGCACTTCCCTGGGGCCCTTGGGTGGGTTCAGCCAAGACAGAGTGGCTTGAAGTGAGGAGCAATGGCGATGGCAGATGTAATCAGATGACCAAGGGCCCCGATGGCAATTTACCAGAAGGGTTTTCAATGTGGAAGTTACAGGTCCCAGAGACAGTGGCCAAACAGGAGGCTCCGAATGCCACCTAGAAGCATGCAGAGAGGGTACACGTATGGCAGGTCTACCAGTTCTCCCCTTTGGTCAGGTTAGGTGCTGCTGCCCTCTGCCTTGGGGCTGCTTGGCCTCAAATCCCATCACTAGTTCTTTGTAAAGATGATGTAAACTGCACCAGCCTCTGTCTTTGAAAGATTATTTGCTCTTTAGTAATTTACTGCAGCATCAGGGCAACTGGCTGTCTAACTGCATGTTGCTTGCTGCTGTTTCCAGTATGTCTGAGTCAACGTGTCCCAGTGCCTCACGGGTCCTGTGAGCAGGACACAGGTCTGCATCCAAGAACTGAAGGTGGCACACGCATGAGCCCGCGGTCGGTGTTGATGGCCGGGCGCAGGGAGTGGAGGGAGGGCTCAGTGCCAATGTCTAATGATCCCATAAGAATGTATCAAAGATATTTTTTTATAAGCATGAATAAAAATAACTTCCGTGAGGTTTTGAACAGTTGCAGCTTTGCTATGACCATGCAAACAATCCAAATATCAACATAAGCCATTCATCCTCGTCAGATTTTAAGTGGTCACACAGTGTGTTTGGTTTGTTTCCCGACTCAAATATGGAATCTCCATCTGCCGCTGCCGCTGCTCCCTGTTCCTTCTTTGTTGTTTAATTACCAGTAGAGCTGCAGGAGACGAAGTCTTAATTCCTTTCTTTGTTCGGAGCCCTTCCACTACAGTAAGCTGTGCACATGCTCACTCCTCTCCCATTAAGGCTGTGGAAATTATGCTGTCAAATTATTTCCCAGTTTCCTTTGAATTTATCTCTTCATACGTTTCTCAGCTTCCTGTCACGTACTTAATTGGTCTGGCTGAATTTTACAGTCATCTAGCAGGCGATTTTTTTTCTTCCCTTTCCTTTTTTTTTCTTTCTTTCTTCCTCCTCCTATTTTTTTTTTTTTTTCTTCTTTTTACAGTCTAGTGAAAGGGGTTGCAGTGTGGTGTAGTTCAGTGATTTATATGAGCAGGAAAGAAAAATCAAAATATTTTAAAGGTTTCTCAGGAGAAAACGTTGAACTTAATGGAATTTTGAATCTGGGCTGGTCCTGCGTTTTGCTGGTGGCTTTTAGCTAGGAAGGGTGTTTGCGTATTTTCTTTCTTTCGCTTTCCAGGAATACAATGCTTTTGGTATCAAAGCTCCCAGCTCCTGTAGTTATCTTCTCCCTATATCCAGGGCTGCTTGACAACCATTGACCACTTCCACTGCGCCTGCCCCCAGCCGGCCTCCTGTAGGGCCTTGAATCCACGCCAGCCTCAGGCAAAGGAACTGAAGCAACTGTGGGACTCAGCATTACCTTGGTGTTGATCTGATCTTGATCTTGTGCCCTGCTTCTAAAATTGGGCTTCTCCCTTGTTACTGAGATTCAATTCCCAGCTCACTCAGGGAAATGGAACCCTGTCTTGGCATCTGCAGTCTGCGTCTCTGTGCCTAAGGCTTTGTCTAGCTCCCAGGCTGTCTGGGACTCAGGGCCTGCCTGCACTGGCCAGGCCTCCTCCCAGGTCCAAAGTCCTCTCCTTGCGCTGTGGCCTGGTAGTAAGGGCCTTGTTGCACGTAGACTGATTTCCCCAGTGAATTCTGACCTTCCTCCCCAGTTGGTCAAGGAGTCCTTGCTGCTGGGGCCTGTTGTTGGTCTACCTGCTCCCCTCAAATCCTTGGTAGACCACCATCTTTTTTGATGACGTCTTGCCTGTGGTCATGCCTGCTGGATTCTATGTCCTGCCTGTGATAAGGGACTTTCCCCCAGCATCTATAGCTGACAGTGTCCCTGAAGGCCACGGCCCAGCAAGGGAGGAGTCAAGGGCTGGGTCCCAGCCTCCCTAGGCTGCCCTTCTCACTGCAATTCACAATTTCCCCTTGGTCTTGAGATGGAACAAGTGGTAGTCTTGATAGTCAAAGAGTTTAAGGACTTGATTGCTTTCAAGTCTATTTCTACTTTTTCAGGCCCTTCTCTGGTTTCTTAGGTATAAGCTTTCCCTAAGATTCTAACAGAATCTTGGCTCTGAAGTCAGGTTCTTTAAGACTGAAGTGGTTCTACGTGGCTGTGTGGATGGATAGGACTCTGTCCTTCCCAATAAAAGGCTGCTTGTAATGGAACATTTCTGTGAAAATTTCTCTGGCTGGTGCCATAACAGTCTCCATTCCCCTGCCTTGTCTCATAGCCCCCTCGGCTCTGTGTATTAACTCCGGTTCTAGTGTCCTGCCCATCCAGAGCTGACACATACTTGTGACATTAATCCCACGCCACATTTGTTTCATTGACTTGGCTTGTCCATGCTGCCTGTAGCCCCTCTAGCCTTCCAACTGAGTACCTCTGTGTTTGCGCATAGTCCTGTCCTGGCCCTGCCAATGGATAGAAATTTTAGCTCACTAGAAGAGTGAGAGGAGACACTACCTCTAAGCTTTTCATTTTGCTGTATTCTCATCCTAAGCCAGGCCCACAGACATCCAGCTTCTATGTGACTGTTTCCTGCACTGTATCTGCAGCCCTGACCTGTCTCCTGAGCTCTAGAGTATGTGCTCCTAGTTGCAATGAATGGCCTCACCATTCTCTTTAAAATCTAAGCTAGAAACCTCAGACTTGCTGTTGAGTTGGGTCAAAAGGAGAGAACCATTATCTATGTAATCGGAACCAAGGCTCCAGGGGTCACCTCAGACACAAAATTGAACCCTCAGCTCTGCAGATGAGAAATTTCATCCTATCAGTTGTCAAGAAATCAGCTATGCCAACAAAACTCACAGGGGACTAATTATTATCCCAAAATTTTGATTTAAAAATTTGTAGGGAAGATTATAATGAAGGATTCTACTTTGACTTCCAGTTCACAATCCATGGTCCATTTGTCCAGAGAGACTTGACTGAGCATTTGGGTTGTCAGAGGCCTCCCTGGAAGGAATGAATAGGTTCAGAGCAAAGGAGTGAGGTAGTCTTGAGAATTTCTCATTAGAAACATGTCAGAACAATCTGAGAGGAACCAGGGTTTCTGTAGAGTATGCCTTTCTAGCAAGCACCAAGAGGAGTCTACTTTTTACACCTCATGAATGTGAGAGTTGATGTCATCGACTCATCCCTGGTGGCCAATAAGATGGCAGATGTTGAAGCTGAGTCATCCCCACCTTTATTCATGAGGATGGAGAGCTAGGGAGCATTTACCTAGTGCCAACTACTCTGCGAAGCACACATTCTCTTTCTGCTTCTCATGTAATCCTTACATGGATGTTACCTATTTCTGTTGTAGTCCAGTTGTGTCCCCCAAAGCAATATGTCCAAGTCCCAACCTCAGGTACCTGTGAATGTGACTTTATTTGGAAGTAGGGTCTTTGCAGATGTTATGTTAAGGTGAGGTCCTACTGGATAACGTAGGCCCTCAGCCCAGTATGACTGATGTCCTTATAAGACAAAGAGAAGACACAGAGACACAGAAAAGATGATGTAAAGACATAGAGGGAAAATGCCATGGTGAGAGAGTCAAGAGATTGAAATGACGTGTCTACAAGCCAAGGGTTGCTGGTAACCATGAGGCTATAAGAGGCAGGGGAGGATTCTTTCCCAGAGCCTTCAAAGGAAGCATGGCCCTATTGACAACTCCATGTGAGAATTCTAGACTCCAGAACTCTGAAAGAATAAATTTCTGTTGTTTTAAGCCACTCAGTTTGTGGTACTTTGTTAAGGTAGCCCTAGGAAACCAGTACAATCTCCACTTTACATATGAAGTAAGGGGTGCTTAGAGATGCAAATTTACCCAACAGTAAGTGCTTGGAGCTCCCAACTCCAAGTGCTTGGACCCCATACTGCCTTAGTCCCTTGCTGGCTGGTCTGAACCGTTAGGCAGAGATTCCCTTTCTCTTCTGTCAAACTCATATTCCAGACAGATTATATAATCACATCAGCATTTCCCCAAGTAAGGTTGAGATTGCGTAGAACATTACTTCTTTTTTTTTTCTTTTTTCTTTTTTTTGCTTGGGAAGAACATTACTTCTATGAGATGTTAGACTGTGTTAATATGCAAAAAAGTTTTGAGGGTCAAAAAAAGGGCAAGAAATCCAGTATAAATCAGACTATTTTTCTGCAGGATCCTGTAGAGCCTTAAATGCATTGTGAATCTCCAAAACAGGAATATTAGAGCTTGCTGTGTTTCTCAGGCTGATTTGACCATAGGAGCCTTTGTTTTTACAGAGCATCTGATGGGATTCATGTTCTGTGGAAGATATCATGGGACGATATCCTTAACCGTGGGGAAGATTAAAGGAAAAAACCCATCATTTACATGCCAATCATATTTTTGAGTTACATCTTCGTGTAGGTCTCTGAAGGAGAATTGAAAAGCATCCTTGCTGCATCAGAGATACATCTACAAACCATCATCTCTTTGGGTAGGTTAAATTAACTATTGCTTTAGCATATCTCTTTTATTCTTTAGATCATTATGTGGCTTCTTGGAGTCAATGTCTTCTAGTCAAAGGCCATTAGGAACATGCCTGTAGATGAGCAAAGTTGGGTTTATGAATTTCTTATATCCAGGGAAAACATACACCACTGGAAATTGGGGTGTCCCAGGAAGAAGGCGTTAGGAAGGAATTGTAGAATTTGTGCTTGTGTTAGGTAATTTAAATGAAGGATTCAAGGACGCAGGACTTTGCAGAAACAAACATGGTTATTAGTTCTTATAACAGCCTCTGAAAACAGGGACCCAGATTATCACACCCAAGCAATGAAAACACGTCCCCCCAAACCTACATGTTCTTCTTTAGACATGTTCTTCTTTAGACTTTAGCAAGAAGTGTTTACTCTAGCATAAATTTCTCTTTGGCTAGCTAAGAAGAAATTAGGTGCCATGTGATTGTCCATGACAACTCTGCCTATTGAATTTAAACTTAAACCTAGGCTTCTAGAGCAGAAGTTGTATAATTTATGACTTTTGTCAGGGTCAGAGACAAGTTTTGGATGATCCTTTCCGGTTGCATTATCCCAGCTGTGGTAGCTGTTGCTTGCATAGTGTGGTAGTTCATTTTAGGTGTCGACTAGACTGGCTTCAGGAATACCTAGAGAACACTAAAACATTACTTCTGCGAGTGTCTGTGAGGGTGTTTACGGAGGAGATTACCATGTGAGTCAGTGGATTCAGTGGGAAAGATCCACCCTCAATGTGGGTGGGCAACATCCAGTTGGCTGGGGGCCCAAATAGAACAGAAGAGGAAAGAAAACGATTTGTTCTTTCTCTCTTGAAACTGGGACACTTTCCTCCTCCTGCCCTTGGCTCCAGACTGTCTAGCCTTAGGATTCCAAGATTTATACCAGTGCCAGCAGATTCTCAGCTTGAGAATCTTCAGCCTCGGACTGAGAATTATACCATCGGCTTTTCTGGTTTCAAGGCCTTTGAACTTGGACTGTGCCACGCTGCCAGCATTCCAGGGGCTCCAGCTTGCAGATGGCCTGTCGTGGGACTTCTCTGTCTCCATAACTGTGTAAGCCAATTTCCCTAATAAAATGCCTTTCATATATCTCTATCTATCTATCTATCTATCTATCATCTATCATATCCTATTGGTTCTGCCTGTCTGCAGAACCCTGACTAACACACATAACATGCAACACAGAAAGTCAGTTCTTCCTCTGGGAGTTGCCTCAAGATGTTTGCACTTGCCTCATTTGGAGGTTTACTTGTTTTCTTTTTAGGGAAACATGATTCACTGGAGGGGTGGTAGTTTTAAACATTTAAAGTTCCCTAACAATTTTCCTGAATGCACAGGATGAGTTAGTGTGTGGCAAGTGGGTGTAAGGCTGATGTCCACATAACAAGCACTGTCCTAGAGGGGCAGACTGTATTGACACTGGGAATTTAAGAATCATTGATCACAACAGGAATGAAACTTTTTTTAAAAAATTGGTGTGGGTGTGTCACTGGAGGTGGGAAGATGCCTTCCGTGGAGTCAAAAAGGTCCTGCAAAGCAGGCTGGAGTGTCCCTAAAGGGAATGAGGTAACTATTTTTATCCAGGATATGCTCACTCTTTGTTCCCACTCCGGAAGGGTTAGGATTTGCTGGTAGGGTTGTAAGGACCTCATCAGAAGTGTTTTGTTGATGTGGGACCAATGTACAATTTTTTTAAGACTGAAATTTGGAATTCATTATGCCACGGAAACACATATCAGAAGGAACATATAGAAGAAAATTTATCTTTTGAAGTGTTTTTATTAATAAAAAATAGTCATTAGCAATGAGTTAAATTAACAGTAGCTATAGTCTGAGAGCAACACAGCAGGGAGTTTTGTTTATTTCTTAAGTGGCAGAAGACCATCATGGGGCAAAGATAACAGGACGAAGAGTAGGGAAGTCCTTTTAGCAGAGGTGGCCAAAGTAGAATAATAGACAAGATGAGTGGCAGAGTTAAGGAGAGAAAAGGAGTGCTAAAGAGTCAGAAAATTAATTGTGTTCTGCTGTGCGAAAGCTGTTTGTGTCTGTAGTCAGTCACCAGTTTGTTCCACTGTTTTGGGCAGAAGCCATGCACTTCTGTAACTCTTCTGGTGAATTTCTGAGGTCTCCCAAAGGAATGGACTTCCAGTTGTTGGGGAATAAATACATGTATGTTATTTTAGTTGAGAAACATGAATCCAAGGTTCACGTGAAGACTCCAATCCAAGATTAAGATTGGAGTGTTCTGCTGCTGTGTCAGTTGTTAATGGAACCCAATAAGGGCCTTTCCTTCAAGTCTTTAGAGAAGTTTTTCTCCGATGTCTTTTGAATATCTAGGTTTCAGGTCACACTAAGGCTACTTTTGTCGATGTTTTAGAAATGCAGCTTTCATGCAGTAGTCACATTAGATTGTAACGGGATAGAATCACGGATCGGAAGTCATTCCCAAATGTATGAGGTAGCCTCTTATCAACTCAGAAGGAGATAATTTGTGAGTCCTAGGGGAGATTGATCTTCAGCATACAAAATGGAACACTTTGGCCGCTGGAATTTTGAGGGGTTTAGAGTTCCTTCAGTTTTCACTACCTTTACTGATGTTTGTGGACAATAAAGTCTCTAAGTGAAGGTAAGGCCTTACAGTTCTTTAATAATTGTAACAGTGAAATGTGTGACTCTGGTACTGGAGAGACAAGTTGGGGTTTCCAAATTGGTAATACGGAATTAAGCAATTTTTTTTCCTACCATTACAGACATAGCTATCCAGCAAAGAAAAGCCTTAACACATTCTGTGAATACACAATTACTGGGACAAATTCATAGACCTTTTGGAAAATGTTCAAAGGGGCCCCTTGAGGCTTTGGTTGTCTATGCTGTACCTTTATAGTCTGCTAGGACTGTGTTGAGGCAGTTAGGGCGTCTATTGCAACATAGGCAATATTCTTAAAATTTCCCCAGCAATGTTGGTTTAACATCGTTGCCAGTTTATCTCTGCTACTGTAGAAAATTGTGAAGCAGCTTTGCTAGATTCTCCTTTTATTATAGCTCTCTCCTTAGGCAACAGCAAAGTATCTCAAGTTTCTTTAATTCACTGTCTATTTTATAGGGGTTTGTGTATGTCAAGAGATCTCTTTATTGCTAAAGCATTTTGAATTCATGGACTAATTCAAAATCATGTTCTTTATATCAGTGTATAAGTATTTGTTCTTTAATCTTTTGCCAGCAGGCAGGTCTAAGTAAGGGTGATGAATTTAGCCATCTGAACTTTATTTCTAGGAAAAGCTTTTATTTCAAGGATAAATTCAAGTCAGTGATAGTATAGCCTACTTGGAAATTTTTAGTTTTTCTTTTTTAGTACGGACCAACACTAAGCAAAATTAAATTAGGGATATCCAAGGGACACTCTAGAAGGGCCATGCAAGGGGAAGAGGTAACCAATCTTGGGCTTTTTTTCTACAGATGAGGGAAGGCGGGGAGCTGGGTTTACAGTGTTACTGTGATGTATGGTGACATGTGAAGGCAAACCAACAAAATTTCATAAGAGATCAGGTGACTAGCTAGAAAATCCCAGGTTATTTCTTTCAATAAAAACAGCAGGAAAATTATTAAGCTTAGTGGAGACCATAGAACTAAGTTGACTGAGTAGATTTAAAGCTTCTAAGTGCCTTACTCGGTCTGCTATGGCTCTTAAGACGGCTACGTTGTGATGTGGCTGCTAAATCTAATGAAAGACTGAAATGAACAATAAATCTCCAATGATTCCCAAGTAATTGAGCCTGAACTGTTTGTTCAGGCTTTTCATGACAAAAAGAAAAAGTGTGTTTGTGAATCTAGAATCCTGGAAAAAAATCTTTTGATACACAGTTTTTATAGTACTTTGTGCTTAAACATGAATATGCTTCTTTTAACTCAAAAAAAGTATGTAATCCTTGAAAACTTGAAAACTTAACTTAGAAAAAAATCAAATAACTTTTTAATTGATCTGCTTTTTATTACTAAGTTTGGTAAAAAAAAAAGCTCTCGTAATCATTTTAAATTAATTAAAACTCAAAGGATATTTAGAAATCTAATTATTTCCATTGTCCTTCTATTCATAGGATGAAGAAACAAATCTTGTGTTACCCAATAAACATTGTAGTAAACTTAAAGATAGTTTAGGCACCAAAGACATATTAATAGCTTGATTATTCTCAATTTGAGGCCTGAATTTGAGAAAGGAAAATAAAAAATAATTGTTCAAGCAGACAAGATATAAGTCATGAGTGTCTAGAGTCAAGAAATAATTATAGGCAACACTGTAAAAGCACATGATAGTTAATAATAGTTATTAAGAACTTAACTTTTTTTCAAGCAAGAAATCTTTTAAAAATTATTTAAAAGTGTCAAAAGCTCTGAAAGTTAATGGAATATTTCATTGAAAAAAGAAATCTTTATTAATATGGGCATAAAATAGCTTAATTATTTTATATGTTAAAAAGACCTAAATTCTAATTTTACTATTTTATGCACATTATTCATGTAACATTTCTACAGTAAAGAATTTATTAATATGCCTTTACATGTGTGCATTTAGGCATACACAGATATGTAAATATACAAATAGGTCATAAATTTAAAATGTTTAACTACAGCTTTAAAATTAAATCTATGAAATAAAATAATGTGTACATCACATCAAATTTACACTCTGAATAAACTATTTTAACTTTCCTAATAATCAGGAAACCATATTTATTATTCTGAATACATACTTTTATTTCTCTGTATTAGCCACTTATATTAAGTATCATCTTTAACCAAAGTAATCAACCTTCCTTTTCTTCAGGCACAAAAAAAGAGAGAAAATCAAAATTATTTAAATGTTTTTCTGTCTACTAGCATTTATTTCATACGATTTAAACAATTTTGATGCATAAGTAAATGATATCAAAGGTATTTGCATATTGTTAATCTATTGTCATTTTTAAGAAATAAAGTTAAAAATTTTATTTAATGATCATTGTTTGTATATGTTTCTTATTTAGAAATAGTCTTTCATCTATCATTGACAAAAAAATAAATAAAAATAAAAAAAGAAATAGTCTAGACATTCAAATATTATCTATTAATTAACCATTTGTCGACTGTCTTAAAGTTACTTAAGGATCAGGAAGTTATAATTTTAATAAACACATTAAATCCTTATGATTTGCAGCATTGTAAAAATTTCATAAAATTAAACCTTTAAAAAGGCATTCATTATTAATATTCACAAATATATATATAATTTTAAAAAGTCATGGAAATACTGGAATCTTGTTTAACTCATACAACCAATGTAGAAAAATCTGGTTTAATTAATAAAAAATTTAACTCTAGACTTTTACAAACCAAAATATTGTGCTGATACTAGTTTTCATATTGAATTAATTTTTTGAAGACTCTAAATCATGCCAAAAATATAAATCTTATTTTAATTTGAAGATAATGCCTTTTCTTCTTCTTTATAATTATAATAAAGTTTATAATGTAAATATACTTTTAGTGCCCACAAAAAGAAACACAGTTTAATAACTTTTTCTTTCTTTCTTTTAGATATTTTGACGGTTCATCTGGACTAGGTATTCCTAGAATGCACATGTGAAAGTGAATGACTTACTTGATAAGGTAATCATTAATTTTCAAAGGGTGGGGAAAAGAGAGGAAGAAGAATGAGAAAAAAAAAGAGAGAAAATCATGTTTCAGATGAATATGAAATTAACACTGAAAAAGACTAATTGTATGCCTTCTGCAAAGAGAGGGAAGAAGGTTATATATAGAAAAACAGATTTTGAAATATAACATAAAAAAGAGTGATAAGAAAATTGGCTTGAGCCCTTGGAGATTTTACCAATTAATCTAATTTAAAAGACAGCATTTATTAAAATCCAAGTTAGGAAAATAAAGGATGGGCTATCTCCAACTTTAACAAAAGAATCTCTCTTAGAAAAGAAGACAGTCTCCTCCCAAAGGTTTCTTCGCTTTTTGTTCTAAAGTGCTTCTCAAGTAAACAATCGTGTGTATGTCAAAAGTTCCCCAGGATGGCCACTGCAATTCCAGATTGTCCCTGGTGAAGTTGTGCCGGTTGTAGAGATAAGCATGCACATTTGCGTGACAGTGAGGAAACTGAAGGACGCAGGTATCGGCTTGGAGGATGCGCAGTTTTAGGTTGAGGGGAGTCCAGGACAGCTGCAGTGGTCTGTAATGACGGCTCTCATCTAACCTTGAGTCTGGAATGTGGGCAGAGGCAAATTATCTGCAAAAGGGCTGAAAAACAAAATATAACAGTTCTCAAGGTCCCAAATATACGACAGAGGAAGTCCTTAAAAGTTTTGAAATGGTGTCCTGAACAAAGTTTGTCCAAAGGATAAAGTTTGTCCAAAAAATGCTAGTCCTTCTGAATGCTCAGTCCCTGGGGGCAGCCAGAGGACAGAATTATGGGACCTCTGCCTGTCCTTTCCTCACAGACAGACAGTAGAACAGATGTTAGAAGGCTAGAAAACAATTTTTCCAACTGGCCAGACTTGCAAATCTGATCAGATAACTAAAAAGCGTCAGAGGATTTTTTTCCTAGGAAAACAAAACAAACAGACTGCTCAAGGTTCTTGGCAAAATATCAGAGCTCAATTCCATCTGAGCCTCTCTACAGCCAGGGCCAGGTGTCTCAGACGTACGCACAGTTACTGAGCTGAGGGTATTTTGCTCAAGTCAGCAAGGACTTCAGATGAATCTTTGTGAAACTTCTTTTCTGTCAATCATCCCCAGTCCAAGTCCACCAGAAACACATCCGTAATTGAACAAATTGACTTCAACATTAATTGCAACAAGGTTGCTGAGTGCCTTCTGGCATCTTCCCTGGGATCACCTCCTAGATCTACAGTGTGGGTGGGCAGGTTGGGAGGAATGGTGTGGGTGGGGAAGGGGACCTTGTGAAATCTAAGTGTTTTCCTGAACACAAGAACTATTGGGCAGTTCTTCTAGATGGAATTTTGTAGCCATCTTAGGGCATCCTGTTCAAACCACACCTAACCTTTTATGTTTGTTTAAAAAAAATGATAATTATAGATTTTCATGCAGTTGTAATAAATAATAAAGACAGAAATCTCTTGTACCCTTTCCCTCAATGGTAACATCCTGCAAGACTTGTATGTCAGAGCCAGGATATTGACATTGATACAGTTATGATACAGAAATTCCCCAATATGCCTTTTTATAGCTTCATCCACTTCCCTCCCACCCTCACCACCTTCTTAATGCTTAGCAACTACTCTGTTCTTCATTTCTACAATTTTGTTATTTTAAGGATGTTGTATAAATGGAATCATACGGTATGTAATCTTTTGAGTGTTTTTTTTTTTTCTGCATAGTGTAATTCCCTGGAGATTTATTCAAGTTACCATATGTGTCAGTGGTTTACACCTTTCATTGCTGAGTAGTATTCCATGGTGTGTATGTACCACAGTTTGTTTAACCATTGAAGGGTTGTTTCCGGTTTGGGACTATTAAAAATAAAGCTGCTATAATCACTCATGTACAGGTTTTCGTGTGAACATAACTCTTCATGTCCCTGGAATAAATGCCCAAGAGTATAATGACTGGACTGTATGGCACTAGCATGTTTCATTTTTTAGGAAAACTGCCAACTGTTTTCCAGAATGACTGTATCATTTTACACTCTTACCAACGATGTAAGAGTTGGTAACGATGAGCAATCCAGTTTCTCTGAATTTGGTGTTGTCACTATTTTTTATTTTAGCCATTCTATTAGGTATGTAGTGATATCTCACTGTGGTTTTAATTTGAATTTCCCTAATCGCTAATGATGTTGCACAACTTTTCATGTGCTCGTTTGCCATCTGCATATCCTCTGAAATGTCTGTTTATATCTTTTGCTCATTTTCTAATTAGATTTTTGTTTTACTGTTGAGTTTTCAGAGTTCTTTATATATTCTGGATAATCCTTTCTCAGATATGTGGTTTGCAAATATTCTATCCCAGTCTGTAGCTTGTCTTTTCATCCTGTTAACAGGGTCTTTTGCAGAGAAAAGGCTTTTCATCTTAATGATGTGTGATTTATTAATTTTTCCATTAATGGATTATGTTTTTCATGCCAAGTCTAAGAACTATTTGCCTAGTCCTAGATCCCAAAGAGTTTCTGCAAATTTTTTTTTTTAATTTTATAGTGCTACATTCTACCTTAAGTCCATGCTCCATTTTAGTTAATTTTTGTATAAGGTGTGAGGTTTAATTCAAGGTTCATTCTTTTGCCTATGGCCACCCAATTGCTCCAATCCTCTGAAAAAACTCTTTACTCCATTGAGTTGCATTTGCACCTTTGTCAAAAATCAGTTGGGCATACTTGTGTGGCTCTGTTTCTGGGTTTCTCTTCTGTTCTGTTGATCTATGTGTCTGTCTTTCAACCAGTACCACACAGTCTTGATTACTGTAGCTGTAAAGTAAGTCTTCAAATTGGATGGATTGGCTCTTCCCACTTCAATCTTCTTTTTCAAAATGTTTTAGCTATTCTATCTAGTTCATTTGCTTTTCCATATGAATTTTGGAATAATCTTGTCTGTATAAAAAACTTTTACAAAAATTTTCTTGGGAATTGCATTAATCCTGTGTTATAAATTTGGGGAGGATTAACATCTTTATTCTATTGACCCTTTCATTCCATGAACATGATATGTTTCTCCGTGTATTTAAAACTTTAATTTCCATCATCAGCATTTTGTAGTTTTCTGCATGTAAGTCTTGTACATGTCTTACGGGAGTTACATTTACATGTTGCATTTTAGTTTTGAACGAATGTAAATGGAATTATATTTTTAATTTCAGTGTGTTCACATGTTTATTGCTAGTATATAGAAATGTACTTGATTTTTCTACATTTATTTTGTGTTAAAATTCACTTACTAGCTATGGATAAATTAGGGATAAATCTGCCATTTTATTTTTTGTTTTCTGTTTGTATCATTTTCTTTTTCCTGCCTTGCTGCTGGTGACCTGAACACTTTTTAGAGTTCCATTTTGATTTATCTGCAGTGTTTTTGAGTGTATCTCTTTGTATAGTGTTTTTAGTGTATCCTCCTCATTTATATTATATTACATTTATATCCATTACTTATCACAGTTTGTTAGCATCATCATTTTACCAGTGTAAGTGAAGTGCAGAAACTTTACCTTTCTTTGTGTCTCTTTATTTTCCCTCATTTATAATATAATCTTAAATAATTTCCCTCACTATATCCACTTAGAATCACACCAGACAGCATTATAGTTTTTGTTTCAACCATCAAATGAAACTTAGACTTGAAAAGAGAAGGAAAGCTTATTGTATTTACCCATATTTTTGCTTACCATGTTCTTTCTTCTTTTCTAACATTCTGAGATTCCTTCTTTTTTTTTTTTTTTTTTTTTTTGAGACAGAGTCTCACTTTGTTGCCTGGACTGGAGTGCCGTGGCGTCAGCCTAGCTCACAGCAACCTCAAACTCCTGGGCTCAAGCGATCCTTCTGCCTCAGCCTCCCAAGTAGCTGGGACTACAGGCACGCGCCAGCATACCCGGCTAATTTTTTCTATATATATTTGGTTGGCCAATTAATTTCTTTCTATTATTAGTAGAGACGGGGTCTCGCTCTTGCTCAGGCTGGTTTCGAACTTCTGACCTTGAGCGATCCTCCCACCTTGGCCTCCCAGAGTGCTAGGATTACAAGCATGAGCCACTGCGCCCGGCCACCAGCATAGGATTTTAAGACTCATTTTTTTTTTTTTTTTTTAAAGGGGAAACGCAGGGATTAGGAAGAATCCCTCCTCCTCGGTCCTGGACGAGGGGATCTGATCACGGCAGAAGGGCAAGCAGACGGCAATTTCAGCGGCTTTCCACCGCCGTCCTCCCGAGAAGACCTGAAGGAAATAATCGACCAACGTGAGTCCCGGCTGAGGTGGAAAAGGGGGCAGAAAACGTGGGGAATAAAGGCAGAAGGTTCTAGAAAGGGCCTGGCACGTAGGCTAAGCCGTGCCAGGGCTGGTGGGCACTGCCAGCCGCTTGTTCGGAGAAACGGTGGCAGGAGGGGGCAGAGCCCAGGTGTGGGCGACGACAACGGTGGCCTCCCACGAGAGGAGGACCACGTCCCCGGCTGAGTCGCGGGTCAGCTGACGTGGCATCGATGCCCAGGTAGAGCCCAGGACAAACCACTGGAGGGAAATCAACCTGCAATCGCATAAAATTGCACGAGAATTGCCTGGCTGAGCAGGGAAGTGACGCCGGGCCCAGCTAACTGCCTTCCGGCACAGAGTCCGCCCATAACAGCCGCCAGGGCACGTGCCCGGCGCTAAAACCAACCGGCCTGCCACATGCCGGGCCGAGAGCAGCACACATCGGCTGCTCATGTCCTTCCCAAACACCGACAGCAACGAGGAGGGTGACGGCAGCTCCGTCTGCCTCGCCGGGCTCCTCCACTGCGGGCTGTATGGCTATGGGGAAATTATTAAACCTCTCTGGGCCTCGGCTTCCTCATCTGTAAAATAGTCGTTTGACAGCAGCTAACTCACAAGGGAAAAAGAGGGACCCGAG
Source organism: Lepilemur ruficaudatus (assembly GCA_963574885.1). NCBI lineage: Eukaryota > Metazoa > Chordata > Mammalia > Primates > Lepilemuridae > Lepilemur > Lepilemur ruficaudatus. The sequence continues at coordinate 53,720 of CAUYRT010030403.1, forward strand.
ATATGTGTGTTTAGACCACCACCTGGCCTTTAGGAGCTGCTCCATAAAACCCAGACGATTTTATTTCTTCTGACGGCAACCCCTTCAAATAATTATTATTTATGAGACAGGGTCTCACTCTGACACCTAGGCTGGAGTACAGCTCTCCCTGCAGCCTCGAACTCTTGGGCTCAAGCGATCCTCCTGCTGAGCTCCCTGAGTGGCTGGGGCCACAGGTGCCCGGCTAAATTTTAAAGTTTTCTGTAGAGACAGCATCTTGCTATGTTGCTCAGGCTGGTCTCAAACACCGGGTCTCAAGCGATCCTCTTGCCTCGGCCTCCCAAAGTGTTGGGATTATAGGCGTGAGCCACCGTACCCACCCAAGATAATTATTTAAATTATTTAGCCACATCACGTGCTAGGCACCGTTCAAACGTTTTACAAATCTTAACTTGCTGGACCCTCCAAATGCGCCTCTGAGGTCAGTTCTGTTATTATGCACCCATTTTGTGGAGGGGGAGACTGAGGCCAGGGGAGGGGGTATAGCAGCTGCCTCAGGTCACACGGCCTGCTCTGCACGCAGATGCTGCCATCACAGTGTGTGCTGGTAACCTCCGGGTAGAACCGCCCCTCGGAACAGCCCAGAAAGTTGGCAGGGTGCTCAGGGCACCCCCATCGTACGAAGGAGGTTCAGTAATGTCACACACCGAGAGGCGAAGGCAAGACACGGGCAAAGCCACTTCTGGGACAGTGAGGGGCAAACGTCTCAGGACGCGAGAGGAGGACCAAGTGAGCCTCACGTGGGGAGGGGAGGCCCACGGGCAGCCCCAGCACGGGCCACCTCCTGCCAGGCCTGTCCTGGGGCGGGGGACGCTGGTGAGCCCACCCCTCGGCCCAAAGGGTGGCACGAGCTCACCGAGCAGGCTGAGTGTCCACAGGTGTGAGGCCTGTGTGACATGGATGCAGCGGCCGGCTAAGACGACAAGGGTACAGGCACGAGCCTCTGTGCCTGTGCCCTGTCCCCAGACTCTCAAATGCTGGGGCAGACCTGCGGTGTGTGTGTGTGTGCGTGTGTGTGAGTGTGCATGTATGTACACAGTGAATGTGAGTGGATACATGCATGTGTGTCCATGTCTGTGAGTATGCACGTGTATGTGTGTGCATGTGTGTATGAGCGTGTGCGCATGTGCGTGTGTGCCTTGCGTGTGAGCATGCAATGTGTGCACATAAGAGCTGTGCGGGCATGTGCGTGTGCATGTGCTTACACGTGTGAGTGCAGGCTGGGTTGTTCAGTGGCTCACAGTCCGCCAGGCTGGAGCAGGCCGGGCCGTGGTCTCGCCGGACCCACCAAGGCTGGGCGTGGCCTGGCTCTGCCCCCGAGCCGCCCCTCCCACAGTGAACTCCACTCACCGACCCCATCTCTGAGCTCTGTCTGCAAAGGCAGATGCTTGGACTGGGAACTCCTCGAGCAGTCCCTTGCCCACCCCGGCTCAGTGCCCAGCTTAATAAATGTTTGTTGAATGAATAATCGAAGGAAGGATCAAAGCCTCAAAAATCCAGCAGCCAATCCCCACACGCCGCTGGAGTGGCTCGCGTCAGGAGAAGGGAAGGGAAACGTACTGAAAGCAATGAGGCTTGACGCTGCCCGACCAGCCCCGGCGCCCCTGGGGTCCTGCACGAGTCCTCACTGAGGCTGGAGCACAGCCCAGGGCCTTCTAGGAGGACCCCAGCCTGCACCCCACACCCTGTTCTGTCATGGCTCGGAGACCTGGAGGTCCCAGGAAGGCCTGGGTCCCACCTCGCCCAGGGCACGTGCGCCCACCAGGCTCTGTCCTCCTGTGCAGTCCTTGGCGGGCGAGGCAGCCCCAGTCCCGGGCTGTTGGACGTCCACCCCCAGACCAGCTGGCCAGAACGCTGGGGGCTCTCACGGGGCATCTGAGGTAGCAGGGATGCTGCACACATTTACTGGCTGAGATCTGGAGGGCGTCACGCCTGTCCCCAGCTGCTGGGAGGCCTGAGGTTCCCAACTCTGACCGGGCCCGACCACTCCCTGCCCTCCCCTGCCCCCTTCCTTCTCTCTTCCACCATCGCTGCTGGGCTGGGTGAGAGGAGCCGGCACCACCCCGGCCGTGTGGCCTGCCCAGCCCCTTCCCCCTGTCCAGGGCTACGACCCCTCCACCCCAGAAACAGCTGCCGGGCCTCCGCCTCGCGCAGGAAGGGCCGGGCCGGGCCTGCCAAGGTGCCCGCTCCTCGCTCATCACTCCTTCCTGCCAGATCAAAGGTCTTGTTTATTAAAAAGCGGGTGGAACCTGCCTGCCTGGCTGGGAAGCAGCACTGAGACGGGCAGCCCTCTGCCCAGGACGCTCAAGCCCTCATTGACACCGCCCTGGCACCAAGGGCACCGGGCTAACGGCTCACTCTGCCCCAGGGCAGGGCCGGGAGTCTGGGCTCTGCAGGGAGGGAAAGGCAGCTCCCCTCCACCCTCCATCCTCCACCCTCCACCCTCCACCCTGCTAGGCTCCCCGGCTAGGATTTGAATTAAATCAACGTAAGGCGGATGAACAGGAGGAAGCCCAGGTTCGATGACAGGCCTCTGCGTGGAGCCCACCACACAGGGACGTGGAGAGGGTGGGCGACTCAGCCTGTCCAGCACCGCGAGAGCCCCAGGAGCCCCAGGGGCTTGTGGGGGTGGGGGGGCTCTGGCAGGGAGTAGGGCAGTGTCAGCGGAGTCAGGGTTGCCTCGTCCTGCGGACAGAGCCTGCCAGGTGACCGCCTGCGAGCAGCCCCTTCCCGATCCGCACACCTCCTAACGCCGGTTTCCTCTACAGACGCAAACTGCTTTGACACAAGGACAGCTTCTCAGAGCCACTCCTGGGCCCGCAGTTTCTCGGAAGAACCAGCTCGAAATACGCCACAGAGATACATTCGGGGTGGCGTGCTCCGGTCTCCAGCAGCCGGATCTTGGGGTGGCGTGTCCTGAGCCCCGGCATCTGGGGGGAGACAGCGGCTTCACTCCATGGGCCACGCAGCCCTACGGGGGGGGGGCTCCGTGCAAGCGGCCCGCCCCACGCCGAGCACCCCCGAAGGCCAACGTGCGGGCGAGACATCACGGAGTCCCCCCACTGGCCGGCGCCAGGAGATCTGTCCTCAGAGCTCAGCCTTCGGGGACGAGCAGAGCTTGGAGAGGCAGAGACGGGAGAAGGCGCCCAGAGAAGGAGCTAGAAGCGAAGACCTCGGGCGCGGGAAGGACAGTGATGGTGGCAGGGGCCTTGGCAACAGGACAGTGACACCAGCACCCCTGATTTGGCTTCCCCCGGCCCCAGGCCCTGCTCCAAAGTCACCAACACTCCCACTTTCCCGAAGAGGAAACCGAGGCCAGCAAGGCCCAGAATCCACCTCCCGACCCCCCTGCTGACCTCACGCGGCCACACTTAACCTGCTGGCGATAGGGAGCCAAGGAAGGGTGCAGGGGAGAGGCTTCCATCACGGCATCATGCATGGGGCAGGGAGGGCCTTGGGGACTGGGAAAGCAACCTGGTCAGAGACGGGAAAGCCCAAGGGACCAGGCGCAAGCAGGGCGTGGCCCAAGAAGGTGCAGGGTCTGGACGGCAGCGGCCCAGGGCCCAGGGGAGCGAGCCACGGTCTGGATCCCAGGCCAATGGGGACACTGTGGTTGTCACAGCTGCGGGGGCCAAGGGTGCAGCCCCTCCCACCAGGCAGGATCCAACCCCAAATGTCAACAGCGCTGCGCGGGCAAACCCGGGCAGGAGTCACACGGAGGTGACTCAGCTGTACACGCCCACGTGCCCCTTCATCCTGAGGACCCAGGGCCTGACCACACGCATTAGACGTCTCAGGCCTGCACCTCGGGCTTCCTGGGGCCACAGCAGGCAGCCTCTGCAGAGCTGCGAAGACGGGAGGCTCAGAGAGGTCAGGTGCTTTCTCTGAGGCAACACAGCAGGGCACGAACTCTCTAACTCCCAACTGGGTGGTTCGGATTAAATCCTGCCCCCAAGCCAGGCTCTGAAACGTGAGCCATCCACAGCTCTGAGGTGCCTCAAACTAAGCCGCGAGACACGCGCAATTCCCACGGGCATGGAGGCTTCCAGAAACCGCCTGGAAAGGCGTGTGGTAGAGACAGGAGGAGGGAGGTGTGGAAGGTGGGGGGGAGATCTGTCCCCAGGCCCCCCGGGGCTCATGCTTGGCCAGGAGTATTTGCCAAGGAGGGGTGGGAGGGCGCAGAGAGAGGGCGCAGAATTTGGGATCCAGGCAGATGTCACTAGAACATTTAAATACGAAATATTTTAAACACGCAGAAAATAACGGGGCAAACACCCGGGGCCCGCATCCTGCCGTCTGCGCCCTCCTGGCTGCGGCAGAGGCGGACACACAGCACGGCTGTGGGCCGCCCGGGCACTGTGCCCACGGCGTGGGGCTGCCTCCGCTTCCGGTGCCACTGTGCACGGGTGACCTCAGGCCCAGGGGCTGCAGGCGGCACAGACACACTCGCTCTGGGTTCTGGAGATCAGAACCGAACCGGGTCTGCCCGGACTGCAATCCAGGTGCCGGCAGGGCTGGCTCCCTCAAGCCTCCAGCTTCCAGAGGCCGCCCTCATCCCTCATCCCTCATTCCCGGGCTGGGGCCTCCCTCCGTCCCTGCAGCCCCTGGACGTCATCACAGGCCCCACTCTCTCTCTGGCAGGGCCACTTTCCCCCTCTGTCTTGGAGACGCCGCCCTGGGAGGATGATCCGGGATCCCCTCCCCATCTCCAGGTCCCCAACTCAATCCCATCTGCAAAGTATCAGGCCGTGGACGGGGGGGTGGGGGGGGTGGGGGGGGTGGGGGGGTGGGGGGGGTGGGCGGGGGCTTCGCTCAGCCTAGAGCAGCCATTATTTCCAGCTCTAGCTGTCAGCTGGAAGGACAAGTTTGGCCTCCGGCCCCCCAGGGAGACTTGGAGGGGCGCCTGGGGGGAGCATTTGCCTGAGGGAAGCAAAGGAGCAGGCAGAGCAGGCTGGGCCGGTGAGCCCCTGGGGAGAGGGCCTCCCACCCGCCTCCCCCAGCCCCTGCCCCAGCCCTGTCCCCTCCTGCCCTCAGCCCTCCCCGCCACCCCCTGTCCCCAGCCCCTCTTCCCAGGCAGTCCCTGGAGTTACTGTTTTAATGAGTTCCTTGCCCTCTAATTAGCAGGTGCGGCTTTGAAAGGAAGCGCCTGGTGTTTACCTTGCACGGAGCCTTTAATAACCAAGCCCCAGGAACGGCGGGCTGGCTCCCGCCTAATCCCCCTCAGAACAGGGCGCTTAATGAGCCCTGGCACCAGCCCACCCCCTCCTGCCCTCTCCCGGCACCCCGCGGCGCCCCAGGGGCTCGTCGCTGAGTGTGCAGCAGACGCCCAGCGCCCAGCGGAGACCCAGGCCTGGGGCCAGTGCGTGTCGTCCTGCAGGCCGCTCTGCGCCCCCCAAGTGGGCGGGGCACCCGGCTAACATCTCTCCAGCACCCTTCCCAAGTGGCTGACACTCTCATACCGACCTCACGTCACCCCAGCAGAGCCGAGGCCCAGCATACACAGACACGCGGTGTTTTGCGGCACCATCTCCATTAATTTCACACAATACCTAGAGGCAGGCAGCATCACTACCCATTTTACAGATGAGAAAACTGAGGTGCAGGAAAGCACAGGCCCTTGCTGGCTACTAAAGGGTGGTGCTGCATTTCCAAGGAGGCCTGGGTGGTCGCCAAGGCTCTAGTTCTTCCCACAGAGCTGCAGGGAGGGGCAGGTGGCCCAGGGCAGAGATCAAATGTTAAAAACAGTGGTGTCTGGGGCCTCTGGCCCTCTAGGGTGGGGGCTGACCCCGCTGGCCCACCGATGGATGCTGCTCTGCTGGGTGGAGGGCTGGCCCTACAGACAGGCCACCCTCTCCTCCCACCAGGCTGGGGGCAGGAGGCCAGAGGGGTGCAGCAGGGAGGTCTGGGTGGTCCCCTCCGTCCCCATCCATCCAATTAACTGCAGGGGGCCCAGGTGGAGCCGCTGCCCCCACATCCAGCCACCTCCTAAATCACTGGGGAGGCGGAGCCCACCAGGACCCCACGGGGTGGGGGGGAGGGGGGAGGGCTGGGGGAGGGACCCAGGCCCTTTGTCTCTCTCCCCTCCCTCCCCCACAGCAGACCCTGCAGGGCCCACAAAGGGACTGCACGCAGAGGAGGAATCTTCTAGAACGTGTTTTTTTTCTTTTAAATAAACAGGTCTGTCTCCGGGTTGCTGGGGCCGCAGAGGCCCCTCCCACCCATTTTGTGCGGGCCGTTGAATAGCCTGCTTGAAAGGCCCGAGCGTTTGGGCGGGAGAGCGGGTCCTCTGCAGCTGCCTTTGTTGGGAAGCCGCTCCCTCTGGCCCCCGCTGGGCCTTTCTGCGGCGAGGCAGCTCTTCCCCAAGCCCAGTCTGGAGGAGGAGGCTGGGGAGGCTGAGCCCCTCGGGCCTCCCTTCCCTCCAGGCGGTGGCTGCAGGGTCCCCTCTGGGGCGGTGGCCCACCCAGACGGGCTCGGTTTGGAAGAGGAGCGGAAACGTGGCTGTCCCCAGCCACCCAAGCGCTGCTCTGCCCTGGGCCAGGCGTGAGCAGCCAAGCATTTACTAGGCACTTACTGCATGCACTGCTGTGAGGTGAGGCCAGCACAGGAAGGAGAGGCTGGCCGCGAGGCTGAGTGGCCTTCTGGGACGTGACCTGGGGGTCCCCTGGACCACAGCCCGCTGGATTCGGTTGTGGCCGGGGACCTGTGCCCGGCGATCGTGGGGCAGGGGCCTGATGGGAAAGGTGACGCAGCCCCCGGCACCCAGGACCTTGACATCAAGCAGGAAAGGCGACACCGTCCCAAAGAGCCTACCTGTGGCCTCAGGGGTTCCCTTTCCTCTCAGGACCCCAGTCCTGCTCCACGGCGGGGTCAGGCGACCTGTACAAAGCCACCCCCTTGGCCGGGACCCTCTGTGTGGCGAGGACTGATGCAAACAAAACGTGTGCCCGCTTGTATAGCCCCAAAACAGCCACAGCGGCATTTCCCACCCTGCACACTCTTCCAGAACCTTCCAATTCTGTCTCCTTCCCTTGAGCCTGGGCAGGAGGAGAGAGCTCCATGCCTGCCGCTGCAGAGAGATGGTGGAAGTGCTCGCAAAAGGTGACGCGGCCTCCGCCTGGCTCTTTCTCTCAGGACACTGGTCTTGGGACCCAGCTCCAGGCTGTCATGAAGCCCCGCGGCCCGTGGACAGTGTCTCGCGCAGAGGAACCGAGAGCCCGGAGCCGACCTGCCAGTCCCATGCTGACCGGCTGAGCCACCCGGCACGTGGACGCCCCAGCCCCAGCCTTGGCGGGCGCCCTGGGGAGCAGAGCCAGCCCTCCCCGCCCAGCCTGTGAGCACAAACGGCGACTGTGGTTGTTTCACCCCGCTAAGTTTGGGGCGGTTCATCACACGGTAATAGATGCCTGGGAGAAATGTTTCCAGGAACTGGGTTTTAAACTGATGGGGAAACACGTCATTCAGCACAAATACTTCCTGATGACAGACTCTGCCCTGGACACGAGCTAAAACCAGAAAGCATGAACTCCCCATGTCCCGGTGCACTGTTTATAGCACTCAACCCATTTAATCCCAACAGCGATCGTCCCCATTTTACAGATGAGACCACTGAGGCACAGAGACATTGATTAACTCTCTTACGGTCACACAGCCAGGAAGTAGCAGAACTGGAGACCCAAACCAGGCCGGTGGCTCCAGGGTCCTCACCCTCAGCCCCTAGGCTTCAGCCCCCCACCCCTGTTGGTTGCCGTGGGCCCCCGTCCAGGCAGACGCCTACTCCAGGAAAACAGATTATTTCCAATAAAGGATTCCGTGAAAGTATCCACTACCAGGCCAGTTTTCCACCCTTGTAAAATTTTTCATATAAATGCATTTTTTAAATTGACTTTAAAATATCCTTTATCTGACCGTAGAACTCAATTTTTTTGGTTTGGGGCTGTGATCGTGATGCTGTGAGAACTCGGAGGGGCACAAAGGAGCCCCCAGGGGTCAAAAGCAGTCTGGGACGTGGGCGCGGTGTGTGTCCCGGCCCCAGGCTCGCCCTCCCTCGCCCTGACGCCTTTTACTGAACAGTGTCAGATGCGCGATTCCGTGGTTTTCAGTACATTCACGATGCTGTGCGACTATCGCCACCATCCAACCCGGAACATTCCCGTCACCCCAAACAGAGCCCCGCACCCACCCGCAGTCACGCCCTGCCCGGCCCGGGGACACGCATCTGCCGTCTGCAATGTCCCCATTCCGGACACTTCCCACATGTGTGTGGCATCTCACGCCACGCAGCCTTCGTCTCCGGCATCTGTCTCGTGGCACGTGTTCAAGGTTCACCCACGTCGCACCACGAGTCTGGACCCCGCACCCTTCACGGCAGTGACGCCCGCCGTGTGGCTGGACCACGGGCTCACCCGCTGACCTGGGTCATTTCCACGTGAACATGCATGCGCAAGCTTTGCGTGGACGTGTGTTTTGTTCTCTTCGGTCCCTGCAGATGACGTGCGGGTCCCGGGGCGACCCCACGATTAACCCCTTGGGGAGCGGCCAGGCCGTCCTCCACGGCGGCCGCCCCCGTGGCCTTCCCACTTTCCACATCCTCGCCGACGCCAGCCGCGCGGCGTGGTCAGGCTCTGCGTGGGAAGTGGCATCGGGCACAGAGGCGGTTTGCAGAAAATGCTCCTGGACTCAGGGCAGAGTTGGGGTCAAGGCCTCACTGCTCTCGGAAGCTGTGCGGCCCTCGGCCAGATGACCAGCCTCTCTGTGCCAACTTACCGTGCAAGGCAGAGGAAAGGCACCCACGAGACACACACGTGTGACCCGGCTCATCGGCCCGCCCCCCCGCCCCCACCCGGCCTGGCCAGCAGGGCCTCCGGGAGCGGGCAGGTTCCCACGCAGATGCCTTGGACTGGGGTCCCCCCGCGAGAGGCCTCACCTCACACGCCTCCGCCAAGCTGCCCGGCCTTGCCACCCGCCCCGAGTCCCGTCTCTCTGGAAAGTTCTCTTCCTCCTCCCAGAATCCGGCTCGGCTTGCCGGCGTCCTCGGAATCTGACTCCCGAGCTCTGACTGCCGACGTCCTCCAGCCACTGACCCTTCTCCCTTTCTAGGGGCAGCTGAAGCGGACAGGGGGTCCTATCCCGTCACCCCATGGCCTCCGCCAACCGTCGGAAGGTTCCAGAAACGCCGAGCCTTTGGCATGGAACGCCATCTCCCGCTCTGAGGCAGCACAAAAACGCTCCGTCAAACCATGTGACCCATTTTGGGTTTGAGGCCGCAGCCCTCAGGCTCCCGGCCTACCCAAAGCTGCTTTAAGCTGCCCCCGCCAAGGCCCCGTCGCCATGAACCATGACGCCGCCCTGTCCTGCTACCCTTTCCAACGGCTATTTCGGAAGGGTGAGCGACAAAGTCGGAACAAGCGTGAGCTTTCGGCTCAGACCGGCTGGCGTCCGGGCCCGGCAGAATCACCCACTGGTCAGCAGCGACCCTGGCCTCATCTGAGCCTCAGTTTCCCCATAAGTAACATGGAGGTATCAATCACAGCCCTTCTCTTGCAGGGTCGTCGAGAGGGCTGGGAACCAGGAACCGCGTCCTAGAGCACCGCAGCCCGGCGCCTGGACCCCGCAGACCCGAGGAAATGTTCTCTGTTGGGCAACCACAGTGCAAACAGCCCCTGGCCATTTCACGCTGCAAACTCCCGTCCGATTAGGTTTCTATATTTATTTTTCTTCGCAACAGCGTTTGGAAGCGCAAACAGCGTGGCCAGTTGCAACGTTTCCAGAAGCCTCGGAGAGTTCTCAGCCGCGCTGGGTGGGCTGCTCCCCCCATGCCCTCAGGCCCGGGGTTTCAGGGTGCTGACCCATCAGGCGCTATCAGGCCTAGACTGGCTGCCAGGGATGCAGAGGACGGTTTCCTGGAACATGCACCATGTGACACTGGGCTGGCCTCTGGCACCAGGGCCGTGCCATGGGAGGCTCAGAGCGTCCACCCAGTGCCAGACCTTCTGACCTTCAAGTTGCTGGGCGCGGAACCTCAGGCACCTTCCCGTGCAGGCCCGGGGCCAGCCCTGAGCAGCGGCCACTGCCCAGGGAGGGAGGCACCGTGGCCAGGCTCGGTGGGTGGGCACGGGGCCTGGCAGGCAGAGGCTGGCTTCCGGGGCTGGCTCTACCCCAGCTGGCTCAGAGGCCTTGGGCTTGTCCCTGGCCCCTCGCTGAGCCTCAGTGTCCTCATCTGTAAAATGGAGCTGTTAGTCTAGACCGAAGGTTCAATTGGCTATACGCAGAATGCCCCCAAACTTTCAAACAAGGACAAATACATAAACTAGATAAAAGCAAAACAGTTCAGGCAGAAGAGGAGAGTGTGGACCAACACCTTCATTCCCTGTGCCCCTTCCTCTTGCTGTGTGGCCTCTGAGGTCCTCTGCTGAGCACATCCTCATTTTAAGGACCTGCCGGCACCCCGTGAGCCTGCACCCTCAAGCTACGTGAGCATTCGTCCTGGCTGCAGGTGGGGTGGAGCACCCACCACGTGCCAGGACCTGCTCTAGGAGCTGGGGCTACAAGACAGAAGAGGTCCTGTTCTTTCAGATGCCCAGAGGCAGCAGACTGAGAAACAAATACATACCATACAGGGGACAAGTGGCGTGAAGGAAACCAAGGCCAGGAGTGATGGGAGTGTTGTTTCTAGGAGGCTCACGTGGGTGGAGTCCTAGAAGAGAGTGAGGAGGGGAGCTCTGAGTGTGGTCCAGGTGGGAGAAGCAGTGCGTGCAAAGGCCCTGGGGCATGAGCCTGCCCAGTGCTTTGGAGGAACAGCAAGAAGGTCGACGCCTCTGAGGCAGCCAAGCAGAGTGGAGAGAAAGGACGTGGGTAGGTCAGCGAAGGGGCCAAGTCACAATGGCAGGTCAAGTGCACTGGCTTGCACAGTGCCCCCCCAAAAGTTATACCCCCCAAAACCTTAGAATGTGACTTTGGGAACAGGGTCTTTACAGATGTAATTAGTTAACATGTGGTCACACTGGATCAGGGTGGGCCCTAAATCCAACGAAAGTGTCTTCATAGGAAGAGGGAGGACAGAGACGGAGGGGAAGGCCAGGAAACTCAGCAGAGACAGGAGCTGGGACAGGCAGGAAGGACCCCCCCCCACCCGGGGCCTCCGGAGCGTCCACACCCTGCCCATGCCTGGACTTTGGAATTCTGGCCTCCAGAACTCGAGGGAACAAGTGTCCGTCGTCCCAAGCCACCTGGTGTTAGAGCAGCCCCAGGACACTCCACACGCAGCACAGGACTTGGCTTCCCTGGGTGAGGGGCCGGAGGGCCGTGCGCGTGGGCACGGCGCGGTCTGCGGCATCACACTCACCCCACACTGCCCGTCCGTTCGTCAGCCCCGGCGCTGGGTGTCCTCGAACCCAACAGCTGGGAACCGAGCGGCTCCCACGCGAGCCTCAGAGCGAAGGAGACAAACTGCTCCTGGCCCCAAGTGACGACCCAGGGGCCCCCTCACTCCGTGGGGGGTGGCCAGGGCTCCGCCGGCTGCAGCCCGGGTGCCCACGCTGCTCCCGCCCAGGCCCCTCCGGAGGCCCCGGCCCCGCCCGCTTCTCCCTGCTGCGTATTTAACGTTTCCCAGACGGTTCTCCTCGGAAATGTGGAGGCCGCCATCACCACCTGGGAACCTGTAATCTTCTTTTATGGTCATAACCCCCAAGGAGAAATGAGTCAGCCCCAGGCTCTGCCGGTCGTCCGCCCAGGGACGGGTCAGGCTTGCCCACGGACTCAGCGAGCACATACTGAGCACCTTACATTTGCCAAGCCCCGTGCCAGGGACTGCCACAAACAGCAACCACACGGCGATGAATGCATACAATTCGTGAAACGGCCTCTAAGGCACGAAAGGAGTAAGACCCAACACCAACCTGAAAGGACCGCGGGTGCCACACAAAGTGCACGGACCCCCAAGACGGGCCTCTAAAGGATCACAGGGAAGGCCAGAAAAAACCCTGGGTCTGGCATTCGAGGCCCCTGTGGACGCCACGTTCTCGGTAGAGCCGGAGCTCGCACATCCGGGAAACAGTGGGGACGCCGTCTGCCCGGGGCCTCAAGTGGCAACCGAGACACCCCAGTGGGATCTGCACGGGGCCCCTCCAGACGGCAAGCTCCTCGGCCCAACCCTCACCACCCCGCCCTCCGCAGCCCGGGTCGCACAGGAGGGCGAGGACGACGGAGGCCCGGCTGCCACGGCGGACCCAGCCCAGGCGCAGCCGCCGGCCTCCCTCCTGCTCCGCAGGCGCGGCCGCCCCACCCGCTGCAGCCCTGTGGCGACACAACTTGATCCGGCAGGTTCTGTCCTGACTCCTGCTAACCTGTCCCGCCCCAGGCCTGGCACCGACCCCCAACCTCGGGCCACACGTCCACTGTTCTGGTATCGTCATCACAGATGACAGCGGCTGGTGGTGCAAAGCTGGCATTTTAATTGGCTCCGAGGCCCCCCCAGCCCCGCCCCCTGGGCACGCACCTAAGTGTCAGGAGAGACGGGGAGGAGAAGGGACCCCACTCCACCCTCCCGAGCCACGCATGGCCTCGCCTTCCACACGGGGACGCCCAGACATTGGTGATGCACCGTTGTTAGCACCAGCCTGGCTCCCGGGGACTCTGCCTGACCTACACTCTGCCCATCATCCACGTCATCTGGGGACATTGTGGGGGATGCTGTGGCCGTTCAGAGGTGAGGGCACTGGGGTCCAAGGTCATCTGGTGACAGCTCAGCATCAGGGGCTGAGCCAGCCCGGACGTCTCCCCGACCCCAGGTCTCGCAGCACCGGCCTTGGGGATCATCTGTGGCTGAGAAGCCACACGCTCATTGGTGGCTGCCACAGAGTCTGCCGGAGGGTTTGGTGCGGCCGAGCCAACCCCACACCGCCCATGCGGATCTGAACGGCGGCGCACACACGTGTGCGGGCCCCGTGACCGCTGTGGTCTGAGTCCTTCACGGGTCACGCTCTTACTCCCACGAGGAGACACTGCACCAGGAAACGGGCACAGAGTGAGTGACATCTTCCAGGGACAGCCAAACCCCAGAGAGATGCCCTGTCTGTGACGGGTCCCCACGGCCTCTCGGGACCCCGTGGTTACTGCCTACAAAGGGCTGGATCCCCTAAGGGGCCGGGCTGTGGGGGACCCTCTTCCTGCCCTGCTCAAACCTGGCCTGGCCCAGACCTGTGCAGACGCTGATCTACCTGCCAGACTTGCCCACTCCACTCCTTCCCAGCTTTCTAGAACCTTCCCAGTTCTTCTGAGGCCCAACTCAGGCCCTGTCTCCCCCAGGACCCCCGACACGACAGGGCTCTTGTCTCCACTGGGGTCTCCCAGACGCATCGAGACAAGGAGCTGAGGGCAAACTCTTTACCTGGGAGGGCTCCCTGGACATGCCCGCAGTGCAGAGGGCGTGAGCAGGGAACGACAGCCCATACAGGGGGAGACAGTGCTCCCAGCACACGCCAGGGACTCGGAGAGGGGGATGGGCTTGTCCCCCACCTCCTGGGGGCTGTTGGCAGGGGGCTGATCCTGGGATGTCCCCGCCCAGCGCTGCTGGTGCTGGCGGCGGGCGATGGGGCCCGCACGGCACAGCCGCCTCCTGCAGCCCCGACCCCATGGAGCCTGTGAGCCCCACCCAAGGAGCTGCCGGACTTCACAGCTGCCACCACCAGACAAGGGCCGAGTCGTCTCCCGGCAGTCCTCGGAGCCAGGCGCTGCACCTGCCCGGCACACAGTAGGGCCATGGTAAACACAAGATGGAGCGAGGACCTTTCCCTAGGACCAGAGAGCAAGCACGCCTCTGCCTTAGGCCGCACAAACAGGGGCGGGCCTCCCCGGCTCACCTGCAGGGCCTGCCCACACCCAGGAAGACTGGGGTGCCGAGCACCCCGTCTGATGCTGACCCACTCCAGTGGCAGCTTGTGCAATACTGACACTTGGTGAAACCCCCCCTGCACCCGCTGGGCTGCGGCCAGGCCAGGCAGGGTTTCCAGAGCCCGGTTCAGCTCCCCTCGCCCCATGGTCCTGATGAAGAGATGTCTGTCTGGGTGGCTGCTCCCAAGGAAACAGGCCATGGGCCATGGCGCCATTGTGGATGGGGATCCCCGAGAAGCCCCGGGTGGGTCGGGACAGGGGAGTGATACATCAGGGGTCCCCGGCCTCCATCTACTGCAAAGATCGCTTGCTGGCTGCCTTGTGGCCCCTGCACAGAGGACGTCCCCTACCCCTGCAGGTGGCTGGTCTGGGGAGGCCTGGGCACCGCCCTCTGCTGCCCTGTCCCTTTAGCTGTGAGCCTCCGCACCTCCTTCCCTAGTGCAGGGACCCCAAATCCAAGCCTGTCAGAGCGTCACTGCCCCGGAGAGAGGACGTCCCTGGACTAGAAGTCGGAGCTACGGGCTCCAGCTCTGCTTGGCCCATGTGGTGACCACAGGCCCCGGCATTTCTGAACTAAGCCGCAGGTCTTAGCAGGGCCTCTGCTCTGTCCTGGGACATGCCGCAGATTTTCTGAACTGGCCCCAACTGGAAACACCAACCAGTTTCCCTCAAACCATCCAACGCTCCCGGATGTTCCCGTGAGGGCAGCGCCGGCGACATTCTGCGATTGGACACGCGGGGCCCCCACACGCGCAGTGGGAGGAAAGGACAGGCCCCAGGACAGCTCTGTCTCCTCCCCCAGACGCCCTGGGAGACACACGGAACAGAGACCACTGCGCTCCTGCCCTCAGAATCTGTCCGGGGAGATAAGGCTCCCGAAATAGCTGGAGGGAAACGGAAGCCAAGGGACAGCTACAAGCTGGGGCAGAGACAGCTCAGCGCAGGTCTCCAAGACAGATGCCCGGCCACTGGCTGGCACCCTGGGGCGGGCCGCAGCACGCAGGCTTTCTGGAGAAGTCAGGAGGGGAAGGGAGGAGGCTGTGTAAGTGGTCACGTGTGTGTATGTGTGCAAATACATGCTCCTGTGTGCATGCATGTTGCACACGTGTGCAGGGGACAGTAAGGCAACCAGCCTGGCCTCCTCCAAGGCCTGCAGGGAGTGGGGGCCCCTCTCTGAGCCTGGCTGTGTCTCACACATACACACATATATGCATGCACACACACACATGCACACACACATACATCCATGCACACACACATACGCAGCTGGGACCAGCGCAGTATCCCATCGTCCCTGGACCTGTTCACACACCTCGGTCCCCTCCCTGATGGGCATGTGGGAGGGTCCGGGGGACCCAGGCTAGAGGGCGGCAGTGCCGAGGCATCCGCCAAGCCCCCGTGAGCCCCTCCCTACAGCCTATCCTCACCGCCCAGACCTCAGGCCGCCCCAGCTGGCCCAGAATCCTCGGCCAAGGCCTCGGCCCCGGCCCCAGCCTCAGTCTGATGTGCCTCCAGCTGGCCCAGGGTGACCAGCGGGGCAGGAAACCTCGCACGGCACAGGGCAGGGAGGGTGCCGGGGCGGGTGGCATCCTGCCACTTGGCTTCCTCAGAGCCAACATGAAAGGAGCCTGTTGTCCGCCAGAGAGAAGCCAGGGCGGCCGGGCCGCGGCCCAGCGACTTCCACCAGGGTGGTCTCGGGCAGGGCAGCCCTCCCCAAACACGGAGTCACGCGGGACGGGGTCAAACCAGGTGTCTGGGGCCTAGAGGAGGAGACGCAGGGCAAGGAGTGTCTCTGTGGCAGGACAGGCTTCGTCAGCAGGGGTCTGGGAGCCCTGGCTCCACGCAGGCTGGGCAGGGTGGGCGTGGGACCACCCCGCGAGCTGGGGTCTGAAGACAGGACCCACACCCTTCCTGGGGTCCGTGGACATCCAGCTGTGGTCACAAGGTCAAGAAAGCCCAACAGGCCAGGGACCAGCTCCCCCTCCTGAGAAAGTCCCCCAGGAGGTCCCAGGACAGGCTTCCTTCCTGCTGTGGACAGAGGACGTGGCTCAGCCTGCCACGGCCGGGCTGATGGCACCTGGGTGTCAGCCTTTGGGGTTGCTGGGAGTTTCGGCTACACCGTGGCTCCTTCTCTCCCAGGGGTCCCCTCCAGGGACCCGCACCCCTCCTGGCCCTGACACCTGCTTCACCCCTGCCTGGGCGCCTTGGGCACACCCCCCGGAGAGGAGGACCTGTGTCAACCCTGATGGGCAAGACCTCCTCCCCTCCCTTCTGCCTGTGCTGGGGTGAATAGTGCCCCCCAAACTCACCTCCTCCTGGAACCTGCGAATGTGACTGCCTGGAAGGAGGGTCTTTGACGATGAGGTCATAGTGGAGTGGGGGCCCTAAATCCACTGGCCTGTAAGAAGAGGGAGATCTGGGGGCACAGTGAGAGGCCGTGTGACGACAGAGGCTGAGATGAGAGTGATGCCGCCACAAGCCAAGGACACCTGGCGCCGGGGGAGGCTGGGAGGATCCGGAGCCTGCAAAGGGAGCACAGCCCTGCCCACGTGGGTTCTGCAGAACCGAGATTCAACTCCTGCCGTTCTGAGCCCCCAGGGTGTAGTGTGTTGTCACGGCAGCCCCAGGCCTTCGTGTAGGCCCCGCTCACTGCAACGGCCTCTCTCTCAGGAGACACTCAACTGTATTTAGGCTTTGGGGTGCCCCTCCCTATAAGACTCGGAGGGGCTGGAACGTTCTCTGAGCTAGGTACACAGGAGGGGATGGGAGCCGTGGGTGACGGGGCAGCAGGAGAGTCTGAGCATCCCGTCCCCACCCGGGGGAGTGCGGGGTCCAGGCCAGGAAGGGTGGCTTAAGCCGTCCCTGGCCGTCCCCACCAGCCTAGGAGCTCGCACTGCAGCCTCTGGCTAGGAGGATGGTGGCGGGAAGCGGAGGCCGGTGGCGGGAAGCTGAGGCCGGGGCGGTGCCTGGTGAGGGCTTTGCAAACCTCACTCCCACACAGAGAAATGGGGTCTGGGATGGGACCGGCTCAAGCCGGGGCACCCGACAGACAGTGGGTCCCCCCAGCAGGGCTGCAGAGCAGCGGCCTGGGCTTCAGGCAGGTGGGACAGATGTCCCAGAGAGCCTGGGCAGCCTCAGATCCTAAGATATTGGGGGAGGCTGGGTGCCAGCCAGGAGGTTCTGGCGGAAGATCCCCCACACACACCGAAGCGGAAGCCCAGGGTGAAAACCAAGCGAGGGGAGAAGAGCCAGGAAGTCACCAGCCGCCCCCACCCTCCCAGGCCCCAGGACGGTGAGGGGCGCCGCGAGCCGAGGGGCTCCCACCCCACGTCCCGGTCCCCGTCCCCAGCTGCCCTCTCCCGTGGCGGTCGCAAGAGTGGTTTGCCTCCGAAGACGCTGCTGACCCGGGTGTCTGCCCCGGAGCCGGCCTTGGTTGGTGCAAATCAGGGTCACTCCCTCCCCCTTCTGCTCCCGCAGACACCGCCGTCGGGGGAGACCACCACCGCGCAGTGAGGACGACACGCCCCTCCTGCTCCCGGGCGCTCCCCTCTGTGCCCCCGCCGGTGTCGGGGGGATTCAGGCCTCGGCTTGTCTGCTGGGGGAGACCCTAAGAACTGGGGGCGTCATGGGGACGGGCCTCGCGGAGCAGTCTACCCTCCCGCCCGCCACCCCGCAAGGCTGTCAGCCCTGCCTGCGGGAAGACGAGCGAATCCTCCTTGACAGAACGTGGCCGTGTCTACCGCCGGGAGGAGAGCGGCCCGGTTATATTTAGCTTCAAATTGCTCCTGCCTGCCGGTGCCGGAGGGGAAGGGGGGGGGAGCCCTGTCGAACACCCTGCCCCCGCCTTGCTGCTGTTCACGGCCTCACAGCCGGGGGTGGGGGCACAGCCCGCCGGCTGTACTCTCTGCAACCTCGGCTTGGTCGGTGTTACAGGGCGAGGGTGGGCACAGGCCAGAGGCCACCTGAGCCCCTCCCCTGGGGCCCGACTGGCACACTGCCCTCTGCAGATCAGACGGCCCCAGGTGGCTGAGGGAGGACACCCAGGTGCCCAGGGCGGAGGGGCACACAGGGAAGGAGCGAGGACCCAAGGCAGTGGGGGTGGGGCAGGCAGGTGAGCGGGTCTGATAGAGGTGGGAGTGGGGAAAGCAAGACAGAAGGACAGGCGGATCCCAGCCCCTGTGGGCAGGAAGCAGATGACAGCAATATTAACGAGAGTGACAACGTAATAAAAATAGCCACTTCTGAGCCCTGCCAGCTGGTTTGCACATATGAGCACACTGAACTTCACAACCGTCCAGCGGGGTGGCCACAGCTGTTGTTCCCATTCTCCAGATGGGAAAGGTGAGGCCCACGGCAGCTACAGGCCTCAGAGCTGAGGCTGCACCAGGGCCCTTCGAGGCGCCCACCCACGCACCCCTCCTGGGTCCTCCCTTGCCACCCCAGCAGGCTGGGCGGGGCCGTGGGGGGGAGCTCTGGCAGGAGCAGCTGGCGGGGGCAGCTGGCAGGAGGCGCAGGCCGGCACGGAGACCCCCAGCCCCAGCGGAGCGCCAGGCGGGTCAGGGGTGAGGCCGCACTAAGTGGCTTATGCCTGGGCTCAGGGCCGACTGACAGGCGGCTGGATTAACAAAGACGCGCTCTGTTCCCGGGCAGGTCATGTGGAAAGCGCAGCCCCGACCCCTGTCACTTCTCCTGTTTTATTTTTTTGTAAGAAGGGATGTCTGTTCCTGAGCCACGGGGGAGGCGGAGGGGGCGCCTGCCACTCCGCCAGCTGTAGCCACATCAGCTGCTGCGGGGACAATGGGCGATTCTCGGCTGTGTGCACCCCTTGCCCCAAAACCCCGAGCCGGGGCCGCCAGCCGCCCCGTCGCAGGGCTCAGCCCGCTGCCCGGCTTTGCAGCAGACCCACGCTGCTAAGCGCCAGCTCGGAGACAGCAGCTGAAAATGGATCATTAGCCCCAAATGGCATCTGCAGAGAAGGGGGCAGCGGGGAGGGGGCAGGCCTGGCACCGTGGAAGCCGTCCCCAGCCAGATCCTGGGGGCCTGGGAGGGCAGGCTGCGCCCTGCCCAGCCGCGATCACGTGCTGCCGTGGCACCATTTTACATACACGGGTTAAATGAAATATATTCTTTCTTCTATTTTAGAGACAGGGTCTTGCTCTGTCGCCCAGGCTGGAGTGCAATGGCCCAATCACAGCTCGCCGCAGCCTCCAACTCCTGGGCTCAAACGATCCTCCTGTCCCAGCCTCCCAAAGTACTAGGATCACACACACGTGTGAGTCACCGCACCGGGCCAAATATAGTCTTACAAATTAATCCCACCTGCTTCTTTTTGCTTTTAACACCTGGGCTCAAACGATTCTCCTGTCCCAGCCTCCTAAAGTACTAGGATCACACACACGTGTGAGTCACCGCACCGGGCCAAATATAGTCTTACAAATTAATCCCACCTGCTTCTTTTTGCTTTTAACATCTGGCTTAATTATAAATTAAAATTATATATCTGGCTGGCATTTTATCTCCACTGGGCAGCCCAGGTCTTGCTATCTATAGGTGGCCGAGCCCGGCAGTGGCAGCACCCCCAGGAGCCTGCGGGAATGCTGATCCTCTGGCCCTGCCCAGTCCTATGGAATCGAATCCCAATTCCCAGGGCAACTCTGGAGCCCCACACAGCTGTATTTGTGACCTGTCAACAAACCAAGTCGGGCCTCCTGCACACCTGAGCTCCGGAAAACCCCAAAGTCACTTGAGATGCCTTGTGTCACATCATCCGAGACAGTGTAGTCCCCGGCCGGGAGAAATGTCTTCTGTGTGTCACCGTAGCAGCAAAATATTACCTGAGAAGGCTGAGCTTGACCTGGTCTCTCCAAAGGGGCTTCTTGTCCAAACCTCTCCAATTCGGGCTACACGGAGGGAGACAGTCTGCCGTCTCGCAGATTCTAAAGACTGTTTACTGAGAGCTTTCCACAGGCAAAGCGCTTCAAAAATACATGTCATTCTTTCTGGATATACCCGACAACACAAAGCCAGCCTTCCCTCCCCAAGATCTTTCTGGCGGTCAGTTTTAATAAATAGACAAGAAAGATTTCCTGTTCCGAATCGATTGCAGTAGGCATGCCCAGAGCTGCTGCTTTTGAAGTCCCCGAGGAGTCTGTCTGCTCGAGCAGTTTAGGGAAAGCCTCTGTATACCCGCTTGCAACCAGCGCCATGCTCTGTGGCTTACGCACGCTGATATCTGAGGGTTTCCAGGCCCCCGACGCCTGTTTGTTTAGATCTAGTGTCTTGAGAAGTAAAATGTGTTCTCTGTCCCGGCTGCCCCAGAAGGTGGCCTCGGGTCCTCCCAGAGGCTGGTCCACAGCACGGCGGGAAAAGTCGGCCCTTCCTGTCCCCTGGCACCGCTGCTGAGATACCAGCCATGTGGTCTTCACGGCCGATGGTTTCTTTCAGACGTCTCCTGGGAAAGTGAGGGGAAAGCGGAGCTACGTCCCAGTTCAAATATGAGCAAATACAAACGCTTTCTCGTGGTCTCCCCGAAGTTCACAGCTACATCCCGCTGTGGCCCACCGACCCGCACCTGACCCCTCTCCTGCCTGGCGGCAGCTGTTGCCAACATAGCGCTGGGAGGAAATCACCGGTCCTTCCCTGTGGATCAAGAAGCTGCAATCTGGTGGCCCATGTCTGGAGTCCCAGCTACTCGGGAGGCCGAGGCTGGAGGATCGCTTGAGCCCAGGAGTTCGAGTCCAGCCTGGACAACATACTGACGGAGATGCTGTCTTTAAAACGGCAACAGCAAACCTGCCGCTGGCTATCAGCTCCAGAACTGAACCCACATTTCCCAAACGCCCAGGTGCTGCTGGGCAGCAAGGGATTAACTGAGCCCAAGGATAGGTCTGACCTTTGCCCTTGGCTCCTGGGAGGTCACCCTAAGCCCTTGGAACGTCCTGCCTGGTCAGAGGGTCTTGTTTACCTGGGGCCCTGGCCACACGGACAGCCTACGATGACGCTCACCATGAGATCTGTGGCGGGGCTTGGACCGTGCAGCCGCAGCTCGGCCTCCGGAGGGGCTAAGGCTAAGCCCAGCCACGTGGGTGTCAGCCACGGCCATGTGACCGAGCCCCATGCAAGACTCTGGACACCGAGGCTTGGGGCAGCTTCCCTGGTTGGCAATACCCGTGAGTGTTGTCACACATTGTTGTCATGAGGAATTCACACCGTCCACGACTCCACGGAGAGGGGCAAGGGGAAACTCCTCCTGGACTCTGTCCCCGGCGTCCTTCCCCTCGGCTGGCTTTAGTCTGTGTCCCGTAATGAACGGTGGCTGTGAGTGTGGCAGGTGTCAGCGTCGAGTCTGTAAGTCCTTGCAGCAAATTACTGAACCTGAGGGCATCGTGGGATCTGTATCAGAAGTGAGTTGCCTCCGCACTTTGCAGGTGGTCAGACCAGAGAGAACATACAAAAGAAATGAGAAACCTGTTGGCCACCGCAAGGAGCACCCGGATCCAACAGGGAGTTTACCTGCCTCTCCATGGTGCAAACCATTCCAAGTCCCTTAGAGCCGCCTGTCAGCGGGTGAGCGACACCTGACCCCCCCCCACCACTGGGGCAGCCGCCTGTGTGGCCTGGGCACAGAACATGCTACCCAGACTCTGCTACTGGCTTCCCCTGTGGACACCCCCTCACCTGTCCTTACCTGTCCTCACCTGCCCCCACCTGCCCTCACCTGTCCTCACATGCAGGGCACCGGGACCCCCGCGCCGGTGCTCAAGGCTGCGTCCCACACAGCTAGATGGTTTGAGCTGAGTTTGCAAACTGAGCTGAACACAGCCAAGCAGAGCTTGCGTCCCAGTGTCTAAGGGGAAGGGGACTGGGAGCACCAACCTGCGGGACACAGGCCAGCACTGCCCTTCTCCCTCTGTGAACTGGCAGAGGCCACATGGGTCCCCTGGAAGGCCACTCTCCTCTCTGGAAAGTGCCTGGCCTAAGAGCCACTCTGCCAGCCGCTTCAAGCCAACCTTCATCAGGCCACGCGCAGGGCCACAGGTGGCCCACTCTCCTGTTGACCTCAAATTGCTAGAAGCAGCTGGGCGTGGTGGCACACACCTGGAGTCCAGCTCCCGGGAGGCTGAGGCGGGAGGACGGCTCGAGCCCAGGAGGTCGAGGCTGCGGTGTGCCGTGACTGAGTCTATAAACAGCCCCTGCACTCCAGCCTGGGCGACGTGGCGAGACCTGTCTCTAAAAGAACACAAAGTTGCTAGAAATTTCCTTCTACTGAGTCAAAATCTTTCTCCTGCAATTTCCACCCGCAGTCTGAGGGGCGCCCTGGGCTTCGACCAGAATAACCTGCGTGACTCTCAGCACAACCCCCGCAACCTGCAGAAGTGACCACGCGGCCCACGACAGCACACCCGCAGTGCCCTCCGCCCCTTTCCCAGCGACGGCTCCCGGCACTGGCTGCCGCGAGGGTGTCCCCGTGGCGCTGGGAGGACCAGGAAGCGGGCCGGCTGGGACCACAGCCAGTGCTGGAGAGTTCTTTAGGGAAACTGGAGGCCAGTACATGATTGGAGAAGGTTCCCTCTCTTCTTCTAGAGCAGCAGTTCCTGACCCTGGCCGTGCACCAGATCACCAGGGCAGCTTTGCGAGACACGGTGCCAGGGGTCCCTCGTCACAGCCCGGGACAAGGCCAGAGCATCAGCACGGCACCAAAAGCTCCCCTGGTGACTCTGGTGTGCAGCAGGTGTAAACCCCTGCTTCAGCCACGGCGTGGGGGGCCTGGAGACACCTGGGGAACCGCGGTGCCGGGACAGCCTGCAGCCCGGGAGGTTTGCGCTGCTGCCTGCGGCGAGGGGCAGGCTCCTGACAGGGCCGGGGCGGGCGCTGCATGGTCCTCAGGAGGCGTCAAGGAAGTGGGTGCCACTTGGGACTGGGCGCTGTCCCGAAGGAGGGGCCACTTGTTGATGGCTGTCTCCACTGTTCTCCGGGAGGCCAGGAAACTGAGGCAAAGCCAGAGCCGTCACTGGCGAAGGGGCAGTGAGTACTATGCCAGCTGGAAGAGGGGAGTTGGGTCATTTTGGGGTTGCAGAGTGGCCTTGGTGATGTCTCGGTCCCCGCGGGAATGAGAAGCCCCGTGTGTCTTCCGCGAGCATCGCTGCTGTTTAGGTAGGAAAGTCACAGCCCGGTGGCCAGCAGGCAGGGTCTCATTTTCTCGAGTGACACCAGGTTTGGTGGACTCAAGCCAAGGGGTGCCCCCGTGGCAGCTGACCTGGGGGCTTTTCAATCCTGAAAGCTCCCGCCAACTTCCTTTGCTTTCTGAAGCCACGAGCCTGGGGCTTCTCCCAGCACGGGGCGGCCCGAGCCCCGCAGAGCTGTTTCACTCCTGGCAGCCACCCCGCCTGGTGCTGCCGGCACCCAGAACCTCCAGACGGCCCTCCTCGCCTGGCCAGGCAGGAGACTAAAATGGCACGACACCAGCCAGGGGCCACTCCAACCTCTGCACCACTCCCTGCCTCTCCCCAGGACTCAGTTTCCCCATGGTAAAATGGGAAGGCCATCTCTATCTCTAAGGTCCCTG
The DNA here is from genome assembly GCA_963574885.1 of Lepilemur ruficaudatus. Taxonomy (NCBI): domain Eukaryota; kingdom Metazoa; phylum Chordata; class Mammalia; order Primates; family Lepilemuridae; genus Lepilemur; species Lepilemur ruficaudatus. The sequence continues at coordinate 77,211 of CAUYRT010030403.1, forward strand.
TTTGCTCTAATATTCCGTGACGTCGGGCACCTGGTGCAGAAAGGACACAGGGCAGCTGCCCTGGTCACTAAACGAGGAGAGTCACCCACAGGGCCTCAGGAGGCCACGGAGCTCTGTCCTGCGGCCATTTCCACCATCTCCTCCTAGCCAGGCCTCACTTCTGGAATCCTCTCCTGCCCCCGCGGACAACTTTGGTCCTGTTTCCCTCATCTGGGTCACGTCTGTGCCTGGAGCTGGGAAGCAGACACGCCCCGTGAAAGCCCCTGTGTTCTCCTGGTTAACCCGCACAGCCACCCTCAGGTGGGTCCCCTTTTCACCCTCGGTTTACCCAGGAGGAACCTGAGGCCAAGCTAAAGCCACTTTCCCCAGGTGCCCCAAGCTCGGGAGGTGTTGCTGGGGTGTGAACGCGGGCGTCTGCTCCACAGCCCTGCTCCTGTACCTGGTCTGTAGGTTGCAAGCTGTGTGGCCTCAGGCAGGCCGGTTTACCTCTCTGGGCCTCAGTTTTCTTATCTGTAAAATGGGAGTAGCAGTAGAACCTGCCAGCCAGGCTGCTGTGAGGGTCCAGTGAACGAGTCCAGACAGAGCCCTTGGCACACAGCTGCACTCAGGTCCGATCACACCACACAGCCCCCGGAGGACGGACATCCTGGGACCACAGGCATTCGCTCAGCACCCTCTGGTGGCACGCAGGGCTTCCTGCAGGATGGGCAGGTAGGAAGTGACAACAGCCACCAACCACCGACCACAGGGGGCTGGTGACGCCAGCACAGGCTTAAATCTGGAACGTCTCGTAGTGACTCAGCACTGAAGGGTGGATCTGAAACCCACAGACGGAACCCCACTTCCAGGTGTTCCTTCCCGGACCTTAGCATGACCAGGGTGTGTCCCAAGCCCCAGAGATGAGCCCAAGCAGAGTGACCACCAAGAGTGAGGCCACGTGCCACGTTGCAAGGGTCCGTCCCACAGCCTCCTGTCCATAATGCCAGCGTGTGCCAGGTACCCCGCTAGGTCCCGGGTGAGGCAGGGATGCCGGGTGGTCACCAACTCCGTGTCCTTGCTGTGGACACACAGCCAGTGACATTCTCCAGCCCCTGGCTCCAGGAGGGAGCTGCAGGACTGGCTTTAGCCAGCGCAAGAGAGGAGGAGGTGAGTCACCACCGCACCACCCTCTGCGTGCCATTTACAGGCAGGGGGACTCTGAGGCCCCAGGAGACGTCATGCCCGGGCCCCACATGGCCTTGTGGGAGGCACTGGACTGTGACTCTGAGGATATGCTTTGCCCGCACGGTGCCACTGAAGATGGCAGCTAATATCACCCGCCCTGTCCGCACCAAGCCTGCACAAGGGCTCAGGCCAGGAACCTGCCGCGAGGGCTCCATGTTCTCAGGTTGAGATTGTCGCGCCCCTGCAAGGTACCAGGGCTGATTCCTGCCTTCCCCAACCAGACCTTCTTTATCAGAGACTCCGGGGGAGGCCCAGTAACCCCCACTTCGAGCTGGCAGCCCTGGCAATGCGGGTGCATAAATGCATCTGAGGACCGCCGAGAGGGGCGGACCCCGTGACCCGGCCGGAGCCCAGACCCCTCCTGCCTGGACAGCGGCGAACAGCGGGTGTGATTCATCGGTGGCCGATGGTCATTCGGTAAACTGGGCCGACAAGAGATTCATTAGGGTCCTTGCTTAATGCAGTGATGAATTCATTGAATTCTGATAAGGTCATCCCTCAGCAGGTGGGATAAATGGCGGCTGATCTCTGTCAGGACGACTCTGAGTCAGCCCGGATTAAATTAATAATGATTAATTGGGGCTCCTGGAAGCTGAACCGCCGCGCGAAGATTAGACTGTGCGTTCGAGCTCTCTCTCTCCCTCCCTCTCTTTTATTTCCTCTCTCCCTTCCTGGGCTGTGTGTCTCCTCCCCCAGGTGCCATTCGAGCACGGGAAATTGGAAGTGGATGATTTTGAGATCTGGGGCAGCTATTAACAGCCGTTCAGGGGGCTGCCCCGCCACTCAGCTGGGCACGGAGGCCTGGGAGCAGCCCCGCCTGGAAAGTTCTCTCAGAATCGCCAGCGTTCTGCTCCACGGAGGTGGGCAGAGCCGGCTCCCTGGGTCGCAGGGCCCGGGCACTCCGGCTCGGGCCGGTCTGCACACAGGTTTCCGGGCAGGGCTGGACTCTCCAAGCCTGGGGCTGGAAGGAGGGGGCGGGGGCATCTCGGGAGACACACAGCAGGACGGTGGGGAGGGAGGGTGCTCCCACGCTGGGGCTGCTGCCGCGGGGAACCCTCTGCCCCGCCTGGGAGGGGACCAGGGAACAGGCCCAGCTTCAAGGGCACAGAGAGAATCAAAACACAGACAGCAGCAGACAGAGCGGCAGACCAGGGCGTGGTGACAAAGCACTGTCCCCGTGTAGAGAACAGCGCAGCAGGGACAGAAGCCCACCTTGGCCCCCGAGACCTCCCTTTGGCGGGATCTTTTCCATCGCCCACTCGGGGCAGTTTGCCACACACCAGCCGGTGTGACCACCGTTTGATCTAAGGCGAGCCTGGTCCAGGTGGGCCCGTGTGCCGTGGTGGATTTTGAGAAGGGGACTGTGTTTCCTGGAAGCCACGCATTATCCCTGGAACCCGTCTCCCAGGGATCGCCCGTTGGCTCCTGCCAGCTGCCGGGGTTACGAGCAAACGCTCACCAAGGGCACCGCTTTGATGGGCCCAGACGGCTCGTAAAACGCAACACAGTCTCGACCTGGGAGGTTCGACCATAAACTTCCTGCCGGGGGCTTGGCAACGTCCCAGGCACAGCTGACAAGGTGCCATGCGAGGTGAGCGAGGGGGTGGGGGGGACCCGGCCAGGCCCTGTGGGTTTGGGGAAGATTTGGGGCCACTTCAGGAGGCCGGTCACGGGAGCCACAGGGAGGTCTGCAGAGTTGGGGAGGAGGCCCCTCAGAAGGAAGGCTCTGGAAGCTCTGGTGGAATATTCCAACCGTGCCCAAGGGGGCCGGGCCTGGGAGGCCAGCTAGTCCTGCAGCACCCAGGCCTCGGGGGAACCAGCTGCCCGCTGCAGCTCCACCTGTCTCCCTTCCTGCAGCGCCCCACACCCCAAATGCTGGGATGCAGCCAGGCACGGGAGCGTACAACCAGCCAGGCGCGCCCAGCTCAGCCACACACGCGGTGGGGGGCCGGGGCACTGCCTGTCTTACACGCTCAGTCTTCCCGTGCACAGAGCAGGGAGGCCGGCACCGCCCACAACGGCACGGTGGGAAGGGGGAAGGTGAACGACCCCCGGCACACGGCCAGTGTCACCGTCACAGGCGAAAGGTTCCACACGTGGCCATCCCATGGGCACCGACACGGACACACGGGACTGCACAGATGAACCTCGAAACACGACGCTGAGTGAGAGAAGCCGCACACGGAAGGCCACGTGCCACGGGGTTCCACGTAAATGACGTGTCTGGGACAGGCGAGCCCACACAGACGGGAAGGGAGGAGCAGGACCTGGTGGGGGGACAGGGAGTCGGGGAGTCATCACCGAGGGGCACGGAGTTGGGGCGTGGGAAGGTGAAAAGGTTTTGGAAACGGTGGTTCCAAACGTACTCAATGCCACTCAGATGCTCAGAACGGCTAAGACGGGAAACTTTATGTTATGTACATTTTCACAACAAAAAGTACAGTTTTTAAGTCTGCAGCTAAAACCATGTAACTTCTCCAGAGAAAGGAGCAGGGCTGGGGTCTCGCACGCAGCACACTGGGCTCGAGTCCGCAAAGCAAGGGCAGGTCCCCTCGGGACCTTGGGCAGGTTACCTGGTCTCCTTATCTGTAGGCAGAAGTGGGCGTGGAGGCTGCCCCAGCTCTCCCTGTGGACAGGTGAAGGCCGGCTGGACAGTGACACCTCAGAGGGCCGCAGGAGACAAAGGCGGCAGCCCAGGACCCGGCTGTCTGGGTCCTGCCCCAAGCCCTGCCGCCCCCCAGCTTGTCCCCCGAAGACCAGCCGATTCCTGAACGGACGCAGGAATCCCAACATCCTAGACATTCGGGACCAAAGCCACGAGCAGCCGAGGCACTGTCCGGCCCAGCACCTGCGCCTGCCGGGGCAACCCCCACGCATGTCCCCCCGAAACACGAGTGGTGCGCGCATCACCACGGGGGGCCAGTCGGCCTCGCGCTGTGGGGCGCGCTCACCGCAGAGCTGTGGACTAGGAGGCCATAGCCCACCGGGTGTCAGGAAGCTCCCTTCCACCTGCCCTCCAGCTGGGGGTCCCTGCGCTGCAGGGGACGGGGGGCAGCCTTTGCCGGCCAGGCAGACACCGCCCACCAAACACACACGCCTCGGCCCCTCCGAGCCACTCCGGCGAGTCCAGCCCCGTGCCCTGCACCTGCCACAACAACACAGGCGCGGCCCAGATCAACGTGCTCAGATATGCGATTACAAACAGTCCGCGGCCTCAGGTCAGGGCCACGCAAGCAGCGGGGACGCCCCTGCTGACATGGGAGACGCCAGGAGGTGCCTGGCTTAGGGAGAGGGGTGGAGACAGTGTTTCTTCCTGGACGTGTCGAGGTGACCTCTGGGCAGTGGGCGGCTGGTGGCCGGGTCAGGGCTTGGGGCTCAGGGAGTCCTGCACCACCCAGCACTTGCCGGAAATGCAGAGTCCCAGGTCTCCCCCAGCGCGGTGGCATCAGAATCCGATTGCCTAACAAGATCCAGGTGACGCGTGTCACGCACGTCCCAGGCTGAGAGCTTGGGGTGTCCTCACCTTGCTGGAGGACGGTGTTTTTGTCTAGCAGCCGGAGCAGACTAAGGTGACAAACTGTTCTGGAACCGGACAGAGGTGACGGTGTCACAATACCGTGAAGGTACAAAACGCTGCTGACCTGCACGCTTGAAGACGGTGACTCCTGTGACGTGAATGTCACCTTGGCCAACAGCAACGACTAAGAGCCCCACTCTCCCCCTCTCTGTGGACGTGGACCTCAGCATCCCGGGACTCCCACGTGAGGAGTCCGGCCACCCTGGAGCACCCTGCAGAGAGTCATGAGGGGGAGGGGAGAAAGGCCCAGACGCCCCAGCTGTCACAGCTGCAGTTTCCGGTGTCCTACCGCCCAGCCAGCCGGGCCCCAGCCACACGGGAGAGCAAACGGAATGGCCATTCCCGCGATACGCCACCAACTGTGGGTGTTGCGCCCTGAGAGAACCGGAGTCCCCACGGAGATCCCTCGCCCTCCCCAAGACAACGCCCCGGGCTGCAATCTGCAGCGACGATCAACCGACGGGCACCGGAGCACCTGCGGTGGGCAGGGTGGCCAAGACGTCACGTGGGGGCCCCGTGCTCTCTCAGAGGGGACGGAGAGATGCTGACCCAGGTAGACACAGTCATCAGGCCACTGCACGCCGGTTGAGAAGAAGGACACATCAGCGGCAGCCTGCTCGGGTTCAAAGCCTAGTCCTGCTACTACCGAGCTATCTGACCCCTCCACACCTCAGTCTTTCTGTCTGTAAAGTGGGGACAACAACGGTATCTGCATGAGACGGGTGTTGGGGGAATTATTGATAAATGACTCAGACCCGAGCAGGAGCTCCACAAGTGCTAAGGAGGGACACCAGCGTCCCCGTCTCGGTGCTCAGACAGGCACTAGCGAGGGCTTGCTGCCATTTGGGCCGGCGTCACCTCGCTCGGTCAACAGCCCTGGGAAGGAGGCGTCTACGCGGCCATCCCCGCCATGCGGGCTACAGGCGAAGCGCGGGGAGGTGCTGTGCTGAGGGGGAGCGACCCCCGAGGTTCATACCCGCCAGAAACGCAGAATGCGGCCCATTCGGAAACGGGGAGTTTGCAGAGGTAACTGGTCGAGACGGACTCGGGGGGGGCCCTAAGCCCAGACTGGCGTCCTTCTAAGAGGACACAGAGCAGGCGCGCGGGAAGCAGGGGTGGGAGCCAGCGAGGCGCAGACAGATTCCCCCTCCGCTCCTGCAGGAGGAGCTTCCGGCCCCTGGAACCGCGAGAGAATAAATTCCTGCTGCTTTAAGTTGCCCTTCTGGCAGTTTGTCACGGCAGCCACGGGAGACTCACAGGGGCACGTAACCTGCCCGATCGCTGATGGGACAGGCGCGGCGTGGCGGCACAGGGCCACCAGGGGCACGGTGGAACTTTCCGGAGCAAGGGTGACGTTCTGTATCACGACAGTGGTGGTGGGGGTTACCCGACTGTATACATTTGCCCAAACTCATCAAAAAAGACAATTAAAACTTGTGGATTTTACTGTGTGTAAATTATGCCTCAATAAAGCGGATCAAAAAATAAAAATAGAACAATTCAGTCTGCACACAAACACACACACAATTATTCTTCACAACCGAGGAAACATCTAGATTTACCCCTGCTTTATGGATGAGAATGCGAAGCCCAGAGAGGTTAAGTAATTTGCCCAAAGCTGCACAGCAAGTAGCTGAGGACGTGGGTGATAACGGCCCCTCTCTTGCTGAGGGAGGTTTTCTGATTACCCCTCCGCCTCCGAGCTGGGCTCTCAGGGCTAAAGGCCGGGCCGTCTGATTTCTGTCTAAGTCCCCGCAGCCTAAGCCCGTCAAGCCACAGCCGGCTCCGATAAAAGCTGGCGGGAAAGAAGGGCCCTTTGTGGAGAGTGACAAGGACAGTGTTTTGTGCTGGCAGGGGAGGGGAGGTCAGAGCCCGCCAGGAGTTTAACAGCCGCACAGGGAGGCCTTCGAGGCGGCCTCCTGCCCCGGGACCTCCACCCCCAACCTGACCTCCGCCCCGGCCCCCCTCAGGGCATGGCAGTGCGGGGAGGGGCGCCCCGGGGTGGTCGGGCCCAGCTGGGCTCTGCCAGCGGCAGGGGCTGGTGAGGTGGAGAAGGCCCGGCTCCCTGCCAGGCAAGGCCACACACGGTGCCCACGCCGTGGCCCGAGCCCTGGGGGCACGTCTGCCCTGCCGGGGCCCACAGCCGCCAGGCCAGGGCACACACGGGCGGGGGCGGGGGAGGACGTCCTCTCCAAGGGTGGCAGCAGGTCTCTAGGAAGTGAGGAGTCCAGAAAATGCCTGACTGCTTCAGGAACGAGAGAAGACACAGCACCAGCCCGGCGGGCACACAGGCCTCTCCTGCCAGGTCGCCGCAGAGACGGCTCGCGCCTGCCTTGGGTCAGGAGGGGGAGGAGGGCCGGCAACCCCTGACCCTACCTCTTCCCCAAGCCCCCACCCGGCTCGGTGGTCAAGAGGCCTTGGCCTGTGGGTTCTGCAGCCAGGTGGCCTGGTCTGCTGGGTGACCCAGGGTGAGTGACATACCCACTCTGTGCCTCAGTTTCCTCATCTATGAATGGGGAAAATGACAATCACTGCCTCCTAGGGTTGCTGTGAGGAGTCCAGGAGGCCACCAGCTGCCCGTGCGTGGCAGTAAGAGCTTGCACAGGGTCCGCCGCTCTGGTCGCTCAGGGCAGCAGCGCCTGCTCCGAGTCCAGCCGCCGTGGTTCCGACGGGGAAGACACGCACTTCCCTGCTCCCCTCCCCGGGCCCCACAGACCCTGCTGCGCTGCCAGGCTTGCGGGGAGGCTGGGCAGGGGCTCCCGCTCTGGCCTGCTCACCTGTCAGGGGACCGCACCAGGCCCCAGGTCTCTGGTCAGCACGACACAACAAAAAGTAACTCAGAAACCACAGGACAGCACGTGGGGTGGCCGTGTCCTATCTTCAGCGTCTGTCTCGGCTCCCACAAAGGATTTACGAAGAGTGGGTTATGATTACAGATTATTACAAAAAGGGGTGTAAGTTAGAAAAAGGTGCTTCCTTGCTCCGTGGTTTGGTGTATGCTGTGTGGCCTGGATTTCAGGCTGCAGCCTGGGGCAGTGTGCAACCTGTGCAACTGCACAGGGCAGCCTTGGGATGAACAGACAGGATGCCAAGTGAGTGACAGAGGTTTGCGGCACAGTCTCCTTGCGCTCTAGAGGCCTAGTATCCGTCTAGGTGGCAGGAAAGAGACCCACTTACGCATCAGTCAACAATACAAGAGATGCTCAGCACTGGAGATGCTCAGCACCCCGTGGAATGGCACAGACTGGGGCGGTGCTGGAGGTCAGGGAGAGGGACCCCTGCAGGGTGCCACCTGCGGGGTCGCCAGGGGGATGACACCGATATGGCCTTGTGATTAGAGGACAGCATGGGTGGCTCTTGAGGACAACTGATCCCCCGCTCCTCAGGGAAGCCATGCGACCCTGGCTTGGAGGTCAGTCCTCACCCCACATCTTCAGTGGCTCCCACTGCCCTGAGCAACTTTCCACGTGGCGACAAGCTCCCTTAGCTCCCTCACGGGGCACCAGGGAGCACCTCACCCCTGCCCAGCCAGGCCCAGGTCTCCACTCACCTCCCCTCTCTGAACGGGCTTCCGATTGGCCCCTGCAATGGGGAGGCCGGTCAGGCGTCCTGACCCGGGTGGTCCAGGCCCTGAGACGTGGAACCAGGCAGACAGGCCGACGCTGCCGTGTCACTCACGGGCCTTCCGGGCAGGGATCACTGGGGCCAGACGTGGACATCTCCCGCTTGTGGGCCTGTACAGGTCTCAATGTCCCATGCTACCGTGCTGGGGAGCCCTTGCAGATTCTAGTGCCCTCTCTGGTCATGGACTCCAAAGAAGCTCCAGGCAGGGACCAGCAGGCGGGCGAGTGGGCAGCCTGTCCCTGCGGCCATTGTTCTGCAAGCAGAAGGGGCCACGAGGCCCCAGGGTGCTTTCAGCCCTGGTGGTCAGACATGCCTGAGGGTGGCACTGCCCGGGCTTGAATCCTGGCTTTATCACTTCCTAGCTATGTGACCTTGGGCAAGTTACTTGCTCTCTCTGGGCCTCAACTTCCCCTTGTGCACCCTGGGGACGGCAACGGTACCTACCTCCCGGGGTAGGGTGCAGAACTAGACGAGACAATCCCCAGGAAGCGCCGAGAGCGCTCAGAGGTGCCAGTCAACAGTGTCACAAACGGTGTCTCCATTTCCCGCCTTTTCCCAAGGCCCTGACAGCCGGTGTCACACAGTGAGGGCAGTAGGAAGCCGGGAGGTCCTGTCCCACCCCAGAGGGGACACGCAGGCTGACTCGGGCTTGGAGTCCACGGCCTCAGGCAGGCTTCCAACCTCTCTGGGCCGAGCTCCGCGATCACAAGGGGCCAAGGCAGCACCTTGTCGGACCCTCGAGACCAGGACGGGACTGTCCAGAGGGTGGTGGTGAGGGCTGCCGCCCCGGGGCCCGCCCGGTGGGGGTGAGAAAGGTGGCCGAGGCGCACAAGAGCCAGACCCCGTGGCCCTCTCTTGCTGTCCTCTCCCCACGGCGTCCCCAGGGCCGGGCACAGCATGTCTCAGGCCGACGCAGCCCAGGCTGGGGCTCCCAGCTCAGCCAGCAGGGAGGAGACGGGTCTTACCCCCACTCACCCCTCCCAGGGTGGGGACCCCGTGCGGATGCTGATAGCCAGGACCACCCGCTTCTGAGTTTGCTGGTCCCCCCGCCCCAGATTCCACTGACCCAAGCCTCAAGCCCCAGCACAAATGCCGCCTCCTCCAGGAAGCCGGCCCAGACCCCACGTCGGCCTCACTCCCTCCTGGTCCCCGTCCCCACCAGGGCGCTGCCTGCATCCCGACCTCTGCTGTACTGAGTGCCCAGCGTGTCCGCCCAGAGGGGAGGCTCCTGTGGGCCTTTCTGGATCCCAGCTGGCAGCACTGCCAGGCACATGCTCGACCTCCAATCACCACGTCCCCGCAGGCAGGTGGCTTCTGTGCCCCGGGTCTCTCTGCCCACCTGCCCTGGCGGGCCGTGTCATTCTGTGAGTTCCTCTTGCTCTGACATCCTACAGTGACGGCAGGGTCACTGCCTCTCTGACCGTTTCTTAAATGTCAAAGGGACTGGTGGTGTTTATTTCTCAATCATCTCCATTTCTTCCTTCCACAAACACTTATTAAGTGCCTGCTGTATGCAGGCACTATTCTAGGCCCTGCGGATGGTGCTGTGAACAAAGTGGACCAACCCCAGACCCCAGGCTCCCAGGGCTCCGCTGGGCCTCAGCGGGTTGAGGGGCCCGACAAGGAACAAGGCCACATGTGCTGTGGAGCACGCGGGAGACCGAGCCTAGGGGGTGGCATGGGAATTGTCAACCAGGGACTGGAATTCTAGATAGGGTGGTTAGGACAGGCCTCACGAAGGAAGGGAGGGAGACGCAGAGCTGTCAGGAGAAAGAGCTTTCCAGGCCGGGCGAACGGCAAGTGCAAAGGCTCTGGGGTAGTGGCACAGCCGGCGTGCTCTGGGAATAGCAAGGAGACCAGCGAGGCTCGGACAGAGCAAAGCGGGGAGATGAGGTCAGAGGTGGCGGCACGGGCAGGTCAGGAAGGCCTAGTGGGCCACTGCAAGGACACGCCTGGTTGCTCAGTTCTGAGGTCTTCCAAGAGGGCCCAGAAAACCCCGTGGGGGTGGCACGGGGCGGGCAGGCAGCGGCCCCCTCGCCCTCTTCCTCATATGCCCCGTGCCCCACGAGGCCACCCTGGGAGCCCGGGCCTCCGAGCCCCACTGAGCGTCACACGTCTTGCACAGTTTCCGGGAGCCGAATCCGACAGAGCCATCTGTCTCGAACAGCCCCCCCGCGCGTGCCTCCAGCTGGTCTCCGCACAAGCCAGAGCTCTCGGTGACACCGCAGAACATGCATCTGCCGCCGCCGGCTTGGTCCCGTCCCCGGGGACACACGGGCAGGCCAGAGGCGCCGGGAGACACGTGGGCGGGCGGCCAGGCGGGCGGTGGCCCCGGGCCCTTCCCAGGGTGGAAGCGCATCTGGTAGCAGCTTCTCTGGAGCCCCGGCTGCTTCCCGCTGTGCCCAGGCCCGGGCCCCCCGCCCTGGACGAGGGAACCGCACCTGCTGTTCCCACTGTCCTTTCTCTTTTTAAAACTCCCTACATAGGGAATGTAACACCCCGCTCTGGCTGATCATCCAGCCTCGCCTGACTTTAAACCTCCCTGGTGATACCAGAACAGATGTTCAAACAGCCCCCAAATCTCCCATCTTTCCAAAAAAAAAAAAAAAAGGAACCGTAGCCCAAGCTGAAGCTGCCGGGCAGTGAGACTGACAGATGCGAAGACCGGATCGCCTCGCGATGACTGTTAGGGCTCGGACGGGCCCAGCCTTAATTTATTTTAGCAGGGCGGGCGCGCCACGATGCGCTGTTGTTACGAGGCAAAGGCCGCGGTGGGACAAGCGTGAGGAAGGCCACCTTCTGCGCTGAGTCTGCACGCCACGGCCCCGTTCGGCACCGCAGATGACAGCAGCGATCTGAGGGGAGACACAGACACCCTCTTTATTTTTCAGGGCCGAGCCGTCGTGCACTCCCTCGAACAAACGCTGCGTCGCGAGTGACTCGCGCGGCAAGGACTCCAAGCACGCACGTCAGAAGGCGGGCCGGCCCGCCTGACACAGATGCCGGGTTGTGCGCGCAACGGCTCCGCGGGAGGCAGTGGCACCTGGCCCCGTGCCTGGCCCCAGACAACAGCCTCCCCGTCTGGCGCCCGAGATGCCAGGCCTCACCCGCGCGGCCCAGGGTCCGCGTTGCACCAGCGTGCCGGCCAGGGCTGCGCCGTGAAGCTCTGTCTCCCTCAGTGGTTCCTCATGATGTTCAAACGAAGGGCACTGAAGCCGGGGGTCGGAGGGCGCGCGGGAACTCGGTTCTTGGCCTGTACCCTTTGTGCGGACCCCGGCAGGGCTGGCTGACGCGCAGAGTGACGGCGTGCTCTCCTCGGTGCTCCACATCAGGAGCACACAATGTCACCCTGGTGGTGGTGACACGGGTCATCCGGGGTAGGTGGCACCCACCAGGCTCCGCAGGACGGCTTTCCCCGTGGAAATCACCGAGCCCCCGTGGAGTGCAGCGGCTGCTGTTCTGCGCCAGACTGTCGCCCACCGGCTCCGGCATCCGCTGATCATTCTCCCCCAAAACCATCACCGCCGAGCTGCTCACAAATGCGACTTTCTGTCGCCATCGTCCCCTCTGCGTTTGTGCATTTTTTACTTCAAATTCTGGTCTGTTATTGTAGATTGACCCCAACACCAAAACCTGACTGGAATCTCAGGGACACCAGCCCCGCCTGCTGGGACAGCAGCGGCCGGCGGCTTCTGTCTGGACGGGGACCGGTGCGCCAGCCTTCCCTTTATCGTTCCGCGGGCCACCATCTTCCCGACAGTCCCTCCAGCTTGAACGGCTGCATCATACCGCGCACCGTGGCTCTCCCAGCAGCGGGCACTTAATACCCAGTTAGCAGATTCTCGCCGCCTCTGCGCCGAGTTCCCGGGAACTGTCGACCCAGCAAATCCCTTAATTGGCAGGCACGAGGACCCGGGGCTTTGTGCCGGAACAACAGAGTCCCGGGGGCCGGGGAGTCTGTGCTGCACCAGCTCGGTTTCTGGGGCAGGGGCCGAGCAGATGCAAGTGAGGGCTCCCATGCTGGCCCCCGCCAGGAGACCTCGCTCGCGTCCCCCTCGGCCTGCTCTGCCCTCTCCCGCCCTCTCCCCGTCTGATCCTTCTCCGCTGTCATGTTCTTTGTCCTCGGGCTGCACGCTGGGATTACAAGCCAGGAGTCATCCTGCGGCGAGGGCTAAAGCACGACCCGCCGGGCAGGCTCTCAATTCTCCCGGCCTCCCGACCCGCGGGGCCTTCTCCTGGGCCGGGGGCAGCTTGAAAGCTGAACAACTGGCCTCCGAACACAGGAGGGACGTCCGTGGGGGCACCGCAGCCGCGGGGACGCATGTCATTGCTGGGAGGGGGTGCGGAGGCCCTCCCCTCCCCTCGTTTTACTCACACAGAGAAGACTGAGGCCTGAGGACACCCCAGCAGGGGGGACTCGCAGCAGAGCGGAGGAGAGGATGCAGCCTTGAGCCGGACTGCCTGGGACCAAGTCCCAGCTCTGTCACTTCCTAGGTGTGCAGCCTCAGGCGAGCGGCTTCACTTCTCTGGGCCTCAGTTTCTCATCTATAAAATGAGCATAATAGGCCGGGTGCGGAGGCTCACACCTGTAATCCTAGCACTCTGGAAGGCCGAGGCGGGTGGATAGCTCAATGTCAGGAGTTCAAGACCAGCCTGAGCAAGAGCGAGACCCCGTCTCTACTATAAATAGAAAGAAATTAATTGGACAACTAAAAATATATGTAAAAAATTAGCCGGGCATGGTGGTGCATGCCTGTAGTCCCAGCTACTCGGGAGGCTGAGGCAGGAGGATGGCTTGAGCCCAGGAGTTTGAGGTTGCTGTGAGCTAGGCTGATGCCACGGCACTCTACAGCCCGGGCAACAGAGTGAGACTCTGTCTCAAAAAAAAAAAAAAAAAAGTGAATTCTTCTTCCCACCCATTCCTGTGCCAACCTCCCCCTCCCCAACATACCTGTTTTCAGTTTCATGTTAATCTCTCTAGAGATTTTTTTATGCATTTACAAGAAAATATTAAGCTATAATCTTTTTCCCCTTATAACAAATATGTATGTCAAACACACTGTTCTTGTTTTCTTCAATGGAGTACTTCAATAGTTTCCAGATTCCTTTTCCTGACTGCAGTCTTGCACCTTCCAATCCATTCTCCACGTGGCTGTTGGGTGATTATTCTAAAATGCAGATCTGATCACACTTTAAAAAACTTTTAGCATCTCCCTCTTACCTAGGGAATCAAGTTGAACTCCCTAGCATGGTGCAACATTCAATACCTTTCATAATCTAGCCCTCACCTACCCCCTTTCCTGGGGTTTGCCCTAACACTCCTCACTAGAAATCCTAAACTCCAAGCACACTGGATTACGGGCTGGATTCTGAATATACCAGCACTTTCTTTCTTCTTTGCCCATAGTTATCTCTCTGCCTGGAATGTCTTTTCATTTTCCATCTAGTGAGTTTTTACTGTCTACCTACCCTTCAAGACCCACCTAAAATGCTACATCCTTGTGGAAGCCTGCCCTCACTTTCCCCAAGCAGAACTTGCAGGGACTGTGTTCCTCTAGCTGGACTGATTAATTCTGCCTCCTACTATGTCCTAGAGTCCTTTGTTCAAACCTATAACATAGTACATGTCATAGTGTACCATACTATTATTTGTTCTAGTCAGTATTTAACAAATGAATGGTCGTGCCTTATGACCAACCCAACCTAAGTTCAAAGAATAGAACTCCAAAAGGAATATCAAAAACCAAGCTTGCAAAAAATTTTACCAGTCCACTAAAATGAATTTATTGGCATATCTTCATTCTAGATGGTCCTTGAAATCGACATCTTGTATTATTTACACAGCACACCAAGAGCTGCAATGAGGCTTGTACTTTTCTTCCAACAGGACCCAGTAGGCTATCTGACCCCTTCATAGAAGACCAAGTTACCCCTGAGGATATACCAACTAAAACCCCACCATCCCATTTCTTAGCAAGCAGAGTCAAGCTCCAAGAACTTGTTTATGGAAAGCCAAGAGCAGAGACTAGACATCACAAGTTCTAATCAGATCCCTGTGCTAATCTCCCAGAAAGCAAAGGACCTCTTCAATTCTATCCTTTTCTTCTTGTATGCTTAGGAATATTTACGGGGAAGGTTAAGTATTTGGCTGCAAAAATGCACCCAGGCAGTCATAAGGACACAGGTGTGGTTTCAGATCAAAGTGCTGGATTGGAGGAGCCAGTGTACTTAGCCCTCTAGACCGGGGCCCTGCCTACGTTACCTAAACACAGGTTTCTGAGTGCTTTTACTCCTCCTTTCCTTCCCCCTCAAATACAATCTTCTAACCTCCTTTCTTGTCTTTCAGCCAAATATCCCCATTTAGCTTCCTCATGTCCCCTTCCAGCAGTGCAATCACGCTGTAAACCCGAAGGCACCGAACGGATGTTTATGTTTTCACAGATTATGTTAAATCTCTTACCCACCACCTTTTACAACTTTCTACCAAACACATACATTGGGGCACTGACCTAAATCAATACTATCTGACTGCCTCTCCTTATGTGGTGGCAACCCTGGAATCACAGGACTTTCAGCTAGAAGGTATCTGGGAGATCAGCTAATCATCCAGTGCCCCACTGCAAGGCTAGTGAACAGAAATGCGAATGTGCTTCTCTGAGATCACATTAGTTGACTGCAGAACCTTGACCAGGATCTGCTTTCCTAATGCTCAGTTCACTGTTCCTGTCACATGGAGCTATCTCCATTCTCTCCATTTTATTTCCTTACTTTTAGATACTGTTTTCAAATTAGTTTCATAACAAACTGTGGTCCAGCCCACCAGAATCCTCAAATGAAGGAATTTCCTATTGCCAGGAGCCTCTTGTTGAATGATATTCAAAATCTCTCTTGCAACAGGGTGTAAAAGTGGGAGGAAGAAGAGAACTGGGGGTAGGGAGAGGCTCATGCTATTCAGCCTCAGTGAGATGAGCTCATCCTCAACTCATCTACCAGTCAGAAAGATGCCCCATTTTGGTCCTTTCATAACCTCTCACATTCGGTAAGCTGTATTCAGGACAACGAAGGTCAGAAGGCAGACCAGGCTCCACTGCAACTACTTGGCCAAATATCAGGAAAGGTGGTAGATTTATTGAGCTATAGCCCAAAGTAAATGAGAGGAGCAATATCATTATGAAATAAATAATTCTTGCAGGAGTCTTCCTACAATCACCCAAAAAGCCTTTTGGGACACAAATTGTTTGCAGCCATTGTAAAAAGAAAATTCCTTCCTATTCAAGTAGACGTCTGTTAATGGGTTAAATTGTGTCTCTCCAAAAAAGATATGTGGGAGTCCTAACTCCTAGTACCTCAGAAGGTGACATTATTTGGAGACAGGGTCTTTACAGAGGTGATCGAGTTCAAAGGGGGTCATTAGAGTGGGCTCCGATCCAATCGGCCAACGTCCTGGTAAAAAGGGGAATCTGCACACAGAGACACACATGGAGGGAGACGACATGAACACACACAGACAACGTCCTGTACAAGGGACACCTGAAGCTACCAGAAGCTAAGAGAGAAGCATGGAGCACTCACTAGAAGCCAACCCTGCCGACACTTTGACCTCGATTTCTAGCCTCCAGAATGGTGAGACAATCAAATTCTGTCGCTTAAGCCACCAGTTTGTGGTATTTTGTCACAGCAGCCCTAAGAAACCAACACATCTGATGAGCAATGAGTCTCCAGTAACCCCAGCCAGCGCTGCCAGGAACCAACTTCAGGTTAACAACAGCCACCTCTGAATGTTAAGAGAGGCTGTAACAGCTTAGTTTACCGCAGAAAATAAACCCAAGAGATTTTCCACTTCTGAATAATTTTCATGTTTATACAAAGGGCATTTTTAAATGACACTTCTCTCCAAATACGACACTGCCACTTTTGTCAAACCAGGGTACAGAAAGTAGTCACACATGTGCATAGCCCCCCCATCCCCTCCCCTTACACAGTATATCCCTATATTTGGTCTTGAATGTATCGGAAGTTCCCACAGTTGCTGGGACTGTGATTCTAACTGATTGCTGTCAGTTTAGCAGATGAGATTGGAACAGCTGCATCTTCAATACACATCATTGTCTTTACAAGATGCTCAGAGTGAATTACAATTAAATTACAGAGCTGTCAAAAAGGGTTATAATTATAGCATTTATTCACCACATTTACAAGGCCAGACATACACAAAAGGAACTGAAAGCCAAAGAAAAGGAATGAAAAACCCACTCCACATTACTTACCTCAGCAGGAAATCTGGTTGGGGGAAGGAGGAAGATGAGTTAGTTATCATGCAAAGAGCCCATTTCCTGCAACAAGAATGCTTTGTTTCCGGAGGGTCTTCTGTCCAGAAGTTGAGGCACTTTGAGACAGCATCTGGTGGTAACTCATCCCCCTTTTACAATGGAAAAAGGAGGGCCAGCAAGGTTGCCATGACTCACCCACAGTTACAGACAAGCAAGGGAGGAGCTGGGACCTGAACCAACAGCAAGGGTGATTCCCGCCAGCGGGCACAGCAAGGAAAGCAAAATCAGGACTGCCAGATCTGGTCCCTTGTCTTGCTCCCATCTGTAAGAGCATATTAATCTATCCAGCAGTTATTTATCATGCAGCTCTTTTGGGAGGCTTGGAAATCGCCCTTCACTTCTCCTGCTAAAACGACACAGGCACAGGAGAGGAAGAAAATCCTCAACTGCCATTTATGCTGGTCAATTGTGTTACTAATCAATAATGCATTTAGAGCCACCGGAAGAATGGTACAATTCACTTAGCGGCCTTCAACCTCAGCATCCGAAAGATAAATTGGGGATAGTAACGATCACGCATTGAGCAAACTCCTTCAATTAAAAAAAAATGGTAACTAGATCCCCATGCCTGGTTTCCATCAAGCAATCAACAAATATCTATTTTGCTCTGTGTATGAGACATTGTGCTAGAGACTGTTAGGGACACAGAGAGGTGACAGATTTAGACTTGTTTCTTAAGAGCTCATCATCTAGGCCGGGCATGGTGGCTCATGCCTGCAATCCTAGCACTCTGGGAGGCCGAGGCAGGCAGATCGCCCAAGGTCAGGAGTTCGAAACCAGCCTGAGCAAGAGTGAGACCCCGTCTCTACTAATGATAGAAAGAAATTAATTGGCCAACTAAAAATATATAGAAAAAAATTAGCTGGGCATGGTGGTGCATGCCCGTAGTCCAAGCTACTCAGGAGGCTGAGGCAGAAGGATCGCTTGAGCCCAGGAGTTTGAGGTTGCTGTGAGCTAGGCTGACGCCACGGCACTCTAGCCTGGGTAACAGAGTGACTCTGTCTCAAAAAAAAAAAAGCTCATCATCTAGCTGAAGAGACAAGATACAAAGAAAGATAAAGCAAAACAAGGCAATATACATACAGTATGACAAAATACCATTTGATTTATATACGTAAGTACAAATGACTAGACTAAATGTTTATGTTTCCCAAAAATTCACATGCTGAAATCTTAACTCCCAGAGTGATGGTATTATGAGGTGGGGCCTTTGGCAGGTGATTCGGTCAGGAGGGTGGAACCCTCATGGATGGGATTAGTGCCCTTATAAAAGAGCTGAGAGAGGCCCCTCACTACCTTAGCCATGTGAGGTTACAGCAAGAAGATGGCCACCTACGGAGAAAAAGGCCCTCACCAGACACCAAATCTGCCAGTGCCTCGACCTTGGACTTCCCAGCCTCCAGAATTGTGAGAACCCCATTTCTGTTGTTATAAGCCACCCAGCATATGGCATTTTGTGATAGCAGCCTGAATGGACTAAGACAAGACATTCAGAGCAAGGAGAAAGTTACTTGATTCTTACCAATCTATTTCTCATACTTTCTTCCTTGAATGTGACCACATATGGTGACTTTCTTTTTTTATTTTTTTAGAGTCAGGGTCTTGCTTTGTTGCCCAGGCTGGAGTACAGTGGCATGATCATAGCTCACTGCAGCTTCAAACTCCTGGACTCAAGTGATCCTCTTGCCTCAGACTCCCTAATAGCTAGGACTACAGGCCTATGCCACCACGCTGAACTTGTTTTCTTTCATTCTTTCTTTCTTTTTTGTTGTTGTTGTTGTTTGTTTGTTTTTTAAAGATAAGGACTCACTGTATTGCCCAGGTTGGTCTTAAACTGCTGGCCTCAAGTGATCCTCTGACCTGGCCTCCCAAAGTGCTGGGATTACAGGCATGAGCTACCGTGCCCAGCTCTAAAAATTTATTTCAATTGGTCATTCAATTTAAACTTCCTTTCCACTGGTCAGTGGTACATCCATTATATACAAAGCTCTCTTCCCCACCAACACCAACTCCATCCCCCAATTTAAACCCTTGCTTTGTGGCAGTGGAACCAATCTCTGGGATAAAAAGAAAACATCTCTATCAGTGCTACCTACAATAAAATCTATGACTTTATAGCTGTTCTCTGAATTAAGACTAAGGATAGCAAATACATGACATTATTCTTCTATCCGGTGCCCAAGCTATACATCACTTACTGATCCTGTAATTCTTTTCCTGCTCGGTGCAAATACAGCCCTCACAATCCTTCTTAACAAAGTATCACAGGCAGCCACTGACAAAAGATCAAGATCAACTGGTGAATTGGAAGCCATTTGCAATTAAAGTTAGACTTTTGTGTCTGACTGCTTATAAGCTAATTACATCATACATCATTTAATGCTCTGGGTTCTAAATGTGATGAGCAGAATATGTTCTCAAAGGTAAGCGTGACAGAGACTGACAGCTGTCCTCAGTATCCATTCTCCCTTTCCTCAATAATGTTAAACCCCATGATTTGAAGCTGGGTACCTGGCTGTCTGCTATCAAGTTTATGGGCAAGGTCTAGCTAAGGGGATACAGGCAACTTTCAGCAAGTGTGCTTAAAGGGAAGGCATATACCATTTCTGATTCCCTCCTCCATTCTGCTGCCCAGAGCATGCATGTGGTAGCAAGCCATCTTAGACACAGGGACAAGAAACTTAGGACTCAGATGTCCCTGAACCATTTATTCCCGAGCTGTTATAAGAGAGAGAAATAAATTTCTATCTTATTTATGCTACTGTTATGTTGGGTCTCTGCTCTTCATGGTCAAGCTTACAGCCTAATTGGTAAAATAAACACATGTTAATTCCCACTAATTTAAAGATCCAATTCTTTTTATCAGGAACAAAGCAATACGGAAGAGTAAAAAGATGTTTCCAAATAAAAATCACAGAAAATATTCTTCTAGTCTGCCTTGAAGATTTTTCTTTCCCTTGTAAGTTACCCCATCTGTGATATTCTGTTACAGCAGCATAAAATGGAATCAGACACTCACCAACTTAGAACAGAAAGACAGAAGAGGAGTCTTATGGATCTGTCTGCCTGCTACTAAAGAAACTCATTGAGCAAAGCTAAGCAGATAAAACATCACATTCCAATAACAGACAATTTTTAATCACAAGAAAAGGAATGTTTTAAATAAGTGAGCAAAAACAACCAATAAAAAGGGCAAAAAGCTACAGCCTAGAATACAAACCAGAGATGCCTTAGGTACTCAAAGACCCAAATCAAGGGATTTGGATTGTCATGTGGGAACTATTAAGGAGAAAGGACATTCTTGCCCAGCAATCTGGCCAATCCATGGCAACAGATCAACCAGGTTGTGCCCTAGATGAGGCGACTGTAGAATCCTACAGGCTGTTCCCTGCATGAAGGTGCCCAGCCAAGAGTGCTAGAGGTGGATGGAATCCAGCTGGCACCCACCAAGTGCCAGGCCATGTGCCCCAGCACAGGCCCATGTCCATCTGGAGGAAGGGCAGTCTTTCTGGAATATGCACAGGGCATTAAGCCATGGCCCCATTGGGCTGCATCTGCCCACAGGGGACACCTTTCCCTTATTTTCAAAGAGCAGTTTTGTCCCAAGGATTAGAAGGCCAGTAGTCTCTTATGGAGGCAGGTATTTGAGGTATTTCCTCAATGAAGAAAAGGAGGCTAGGCGTGGTGGCACGCACCTGTAGTCCCAGCTACTTGGGAGGCTGAGGCAGGAAGATTGCTTGAGCCCAGGAGTTCAAGGCTGCAGTGAACTATGATGATGCCACTGCACTCTAGCTTGGGTGACAGTGTGACCCTGTCTTAACAAAAAAAAAAAAAAGGAAAGGAGGATTAGGGGTACAATCTGTGTGCCCTCTATTGGTGCTAGGATACCTCTGGTCAGGAGGCAAGGCTAAGGTGGACAGAGCCAGCTTCAAGGATGTGCAATCTGTGCAGTCCCAAAGGGCCCTGAGCTTGTTTTCATGCTTTGCTTTCACTGTCTTAAATTCTTAGTATTTTTTGAACAAAGGTGGCTCCACATTTTCATTTTGCACCAGACCCCACAAATTATGTAGCCTTTCCTGAAGGTGCGGATGCTATAGTAAAGTGCTGAGGAGTCAGAAACTACTCAATCCTGTAGCCTCTGGGAGCACAGTTCGATATGCAATTCTGGACAGTGGGATGAAGGAAAAGAAGGGACCTCAAGAAGCTACTGACCAGACCCACCTGGAACCTACGGCCTGACAAATGGTAGAGCATCGGGTCTATCTTAGAAAGGGGGAGACTTAAGTCATACTGCTGGGATAAGAAGTTTAGAATGGTTAACGTTGTAATCCAATCGCTCCTCTTACAAGCATCAATATACTGTGAGGAGTTGTTCAAAGAACTGCTCCCCGGGTACCAAATAACACAAGTGCTCCAGGTGGTCAGGGCCGGCCGGTTCCTTCCCTTCTTGGCCAGCCCCTTGCTGATTGTGGCTGCCTGCCAGTGCCAGACGGCAGAAGGAAGAAACAAAGCGGAGTTTCTTTACTGCCTGGTTTGATCACACACCTCCACTCCCTTTTCTGATAATTTTAGGATTTTACTGATATACTTGTCTGTATTCCTCTCTTCCTCTTTTTATCTTTCAACATTTCTATCCTTCTCTTTTAATTCTGATTACAATGTGCAATGTTACCACAGTTAACTTTCTATAGGAATCATGCGGAAATTTCACTAATATTGTGTGTATCCCCTACTAATTCGGCAATTAGACAAGTGATTAGGGTGAAGTGTACTCTTATTGTGAAAACAGAATCTTTTGAAATTTCAAATTGATAGCATAAATTAGACTTAAAGACTTAGCCTACTAGTATCTCTAGGTGATGAAATCATAGGTAATTTTTATTATTGTCTTTATATTTACATTTTTTTTCAATTTTTTTTTTTTTTTTTCCTGAGACAGGGCCTTGTACTGTTGCCCAGGCTGGAGTGCAGTGATGTCATCATAGCTCACAGCAGCCTCAAACTCCTGGGCTCGAGTGATCCTCCTGCCTCAGTCTCCTGAGTAGCTGGGACTGTAGGCATGCACCACTACACTCACCTAATTTTCTTATTTTTAGAAATAGGGTCTTGCTATGTTGCCCAGGCTGGTCTTGAACTCCTGGGCTCAGGAAATCCTCCCACCTTGGCCTTCCAAAGTGCTGGGATTATAGGCATGAACCATGGTACCTGGCTTCAAAATGTTTTATAATGATCACATATTACTTTTATGATTAGAAAAAACTGAAAATTATTTCAAGAGATTTAACCTCAATAAAAACTTTTTCTATATAGAAACATCTTTTTGTAATTGCTAAGATACTGATTAGAAATGATTTTTACCTATTCATTAAAGCTGGTTACTTATGGAATTCTACTTGGCGATACTTTGATAGCCTTGCTCAAATTATTGCAATTCTTCATCTTTGAAAGCCTTATGAATGTCACTTAATTTTTCAAAATTTTGGGTTTGAAAAACAGAAAGAAAAGTATAAGTCACTCAAAATCTAATCAATTAGAAAAATCCAAGTAAAATAAAAAGTGGAATGTCCTCCAACCTCAGTTTTCCTACACATAAGCAGGTTTATCTACAAACATACTATATAAATAAAAGGGGAATTATAACTTCCACTTTTTCACATAAAAGCATATCACGCACATGTGCACTGGGCAGAACATATACTTTATCCTTTTTAATGGCTATCTGTAAACCATCGTTTATTTAGTGAATTTTCCTAATGCTGAACAATAGACTGTTTCCAATTTCTTGTTACTACAAATATGGCTTCAATGAATGTCGCTGTACATGTGTTTTTATGTATGCTCTGACTTATGCAAAATTCTTGAGCGGTATTCCTCAAGAATTAAAGAGGCTAGAAATGTTAAATCTTAATAAACACAATCAAATTAGCCTCTTAAAAGGCTGACCAATTACACTCACAATGTATGAATACCTATTTTCCCAAATTCTTTATTGCACTTAACATTATCAATTTTTAAAATTGTTCCTAAACTGATTCTTGAAAAAATGTTTTCATTCACATTCCCTGAGTGTTTTCATATATATTTTTGCCAGTTGTGAAACTTCCGTAAATGTATTCCTGTCCACTGCGTATGTTTCCATTTCTCTTATTGTTCGTTCCTAAATGCTCACTGCCCAGCACTCCATAGATGCTCGTTGAAATCACTCCTTGACAATGCCCAGTGCCATGTCTGTCCTTAGTTTAAGGGGACAGCGTCATCTAAACACACAGCAGCTTCATTAATTAATTTAAGCTTTTGCTGTTTTCATGCCCTAGCATGCACGAATAAAAGACATCTATCAGCTACTAGGGAACAAAGTCTACACCTTTAATAGTGCTCTGCAAAGTTCAGATACAAAGAGAGATGGTTTAACGGAAAGCATCACACCACAGCATACGTAGCCATGAAGTTATTTTCTTCATTTGAATAATTTCATGTGTACACACAGCAGCAAGAATCATAGCACACCTCAGCACCTATGAGCAGCCTTAAAGAGACAGAGCCATCTACTGTCATAAAAAATTTAAAAAATAATTACAGACAACACTCTGAGTCTATATAGAAATAGCTGGATGTTAAAAAAGCTAAAAAATAAAATGCATGAAAAATAACAAGAGTTTGGTTTGCATGGTGAGTTTTACAAACGAGTGTTTTTTTCCTGTTCTTTACACTCCCTAAATGATATTTCAATTTCATCATTTAAAAGTAAATTTTAATTCTGAAATTACATAGTGATGATGGCTACACAACTCTGTGAACATACTAATAGTGTCTGGGTTCCTAACTCATGAGTAATGAAGATTTCATTGTGTTGAATTATTTCATATTAAAAAAATGAAGTCTAGTTTAATTAAAAAACCACAGAGAATAAATTAATTCCATTTATCACCAGTGTAACATAATGGACAAGGGCTCTCGGAGACTGGCTATTTGAATGCTAAGCCACAAAGACAAGGAGAACTCCCAACAAATATTGCATCTAGGATACTAAAAGAGAAGCCAGAGTGATCACCATGATCAAAGTGAAACTGTTTTTACTGTAAAAAATTTGGTGAAAACAGACCGAATGTTTTAAAGTTTCTACTCTTTCAAAGGAAACACAAAAATAAAATACGCTTTTATTCCCAAATAACGAGTGGGAACAAAAGAATATTTCTGTGTCATGGCAGTATATTGAGAGACCCTACCCTCAACTTGGGATCCTAAAAGTCAGGAGTTTAAATTAACTTTCGGTGATGTGAAATCTTTCCTTCGAAGGTCAGGGAAGAGAAAATTTCTTTCTGGAAGGAAACTGGAGAAGTTCTTAGGAAATGAGGCATAAATCACATCGATATTGGTTAGATTTTAAACTAAGGACATAAAGAAATGTTAGGTTCTCTCTAACCAAGCCTGTTCCACACATCCAAATTAATTTACTGCTAAAAGCATGAAAAAGATGCTATTGCAATGAAAATATCTGCATAACCAAAGATTTGCAAGTTGGAGCTAGTGGCCTGTTTTACATAGTATTTGCCACGAAATTTCAGCACTTTTACTTTCAGTTTGCTGCCTTGACAGTACTTTTGTGGGCTACACGTCATTTGAGGGGCTGTTTTTCCTGATCATCATCCCACGACAGTGCAACTCAGCAGGAGCACCTGTTACTAGACACAACCTTCTTTAGGAGTGGGCTCACCTACGATGCATCAAGCTTTGGGGCTAACTTCACCCAAAACGCCACTCCATTCCTCCAGAGGAGGGGAAAAGGAGCCCACCAAACCATAAGTTAAAACCCGGAAGCTAATGAAATATAAGGAAGTTAATGATGAATGAAAAACATAGCGTATTTTCTACTGTAGGCAATCTCTGGCTGCTCAGGTTTTATTAAATCTGACTCACCAATCACCAAAACAAAAACCAGTACCCTAAAGTTAATGCTTTGGTCTCATTTTGAAATATGTTTTTTTTTATGCCATTTCTTTTCCCCTTAAACTTTAAGGGTACAAAGGGACCCTTAAAGGGACAAATTTTGTTTCCATCCTACAGACACTAAAGGGACATGGCCACAACTCTAAGAAAAAGGATACTTGCGAAGTAACACAGAGCGTAGTACCCGGCACACAGTAGGTAAGAAAAAAACTCTCATAAATAGAGAGTAAGAGCTCTTCTTTGGAAGGTTTTATGTTTCTACTTCTTCACAGGTACTAAGCAGTTTAGTACATACTTTGAGACTGATTTTTTTTTCTATGTTTTCTCCTATTTCTATACCAAACACTAAGCCCCGTCCCACCCAACGAACAGATAGGTAGAAATATCTTGCTATATGATGCAAGAGTAGAGATAAGATCATTTTGGGTCTGCTTCTTCCCCAATTAAATGCTAGAGCCAACTTCTAATGTCAAAGACCTCTGATAACACAGATTCTCGCAGGAGAAGGTGCTCCCTCCTCTCTTCTTTTTGAGGTTCATGGTCAAAAAATTTCATGGGTTCATGGGCTGCACAATTTCTCATGTCTCACAGAAATGACAGCTTAAGACGTATGGCAGGTATACTGCCATTCCCTGGCGCGCTCTCTCTCTCTCCACATATATATGTTTTTGATTTCCAGAAATGAAATCTGGTTTACTTGAGATTTAAATAAGAGATATTTCAAAGATCAACTCCTTTATGCCTCCAAATAACAACAAATAATTATAGAACTGTGCAGATAAGTCACACAGCAAAGTAAATTTGTGACTTCTAACGAGGAAAGATAAGAAAAAATGTAGTCAAAGAAGTCATATAACCAAGTAAAATAAAATACATTTCCTAAAAAAAGAAAAAAAATCACCCTACACAATAAGGAAATGGGGAGGTCTAGTAGACTTTGTAACCTCCCTAGGAATGTGGTAAAAGCTTCACTGTCTGAGTCACAGAAAGTTATACTGGGGCCAGGCTTACACAAACACACCGTAAAGTCATACACTGGCCAGGGTGTGTGCTAGGGAGGTGGGGGTCAGAGGGAGACAGGAAGGAAAGTTTAGTGTTAGTATAATGCAAAATGTCTTCCTCAACCTTTCTTTATCCAAATTTTGATGTCTACTTTCAGAAAGAGAAAAGTGTAACATCTAAACATCTAAACAAGCAATTTTCAATATACTATTGTTTTTAAAGAGAGAGAGAGACTCTGCTCTAGATAAAACAAGTCAAAAATGTATCACACGTAGGAAATTAACCGGCAAGAATGAACTAGCATACACATCTCCTTTTTAATCTGTGCCAGGAAAGGTGAAGTAAATCTAATCATTGCCAGTTTTCCTGTAAGTCACTGGAAGGAATTTTGCAGAGAAAAAAATGAGATCAGAATTTAATATCAAAATGTTCTGATCACTACTAACAAAAATCAATGTATTTTAGGGCTTATTCAGTGCAATGTATTATAGTAATCCTTATTTACCTGATATTGTTAAAGAATGAGGTTAACTAAATGGTGGCCCTATCAATTTCAAAATTTTTAAAAATGAAAGCATGTTAGATGGAAATTTTTCTACAACAGAGATTATACATTGAATAGTACATTTGATGTGTCGGGGCCATTACTGTTAACCTTAGATACAATAAAATGATGTCTTGAGAAGAAACTGAAATATACAGGACGGTCTGTCCCTTTCAATGGCTCTTCTGCCTTAAAACATTTTGGTGCCTATTTTAAAATAAGTTTTCTGCCTGACAGTTTTCAACTGTCACTTCTTATCAGTTCAGTGAGTCTGATTCTGATAATGGCTTCTCCTTCCTAATTTATTGCTTCTTGTGTTTATGAGATGGGAAATTAGATAATGAAGCATGAAAGAAGTATATGTAAAGAGAGAGTCACTCGGGGCCGAGTGAGCCCAGGAGCTCCCCCAGGAGTTTAGTGCGGGGGAGGAACGGCATCTGGCTTGGCTTTGCTTATACCTGGGTGTGTCACTGTGTCCTAGACAGATGAGGTTATTATACAAGTTAATCTACAGGTAAATCCAGGTATTTCTGTGCACTAAAAATAACAGAGAAAAAGATGGCTTCTGTCTCTTTAATTTGCAACTCAGAGTAGCCACTATGTACCATACCTGAAGCATCAGCACTCACAGCCTCATTATGGACATTCTTTGTAAGTTTAATTTCCTCCATGGCCATGGCTTTGTTAAATGTCGCTGAAATAAAAAGTACAGCATACAAATCTATGAGCACAAAGCTTATGAAATGGGTGGGGGCTGGGGAGTCGTGCCCCACACTTACATTATCAACTCTGTCCTACGCTCTCCACTTCAGTGAGAAAAGAACATTACCTTTCATCACATTGCTGCATATAATATGTAATAAAATGGAAGCGATGGGGGAGACAAAGTGATATCTGCCATAAAACACTGAAATTATCATTGCTTTTCGCAGTCCATAAAAACTACACATTCCCTGAATTACAGTCTCCATCAAATTGCTGACCCTTGTCCTGAGGGAGGAATTTAGTATATTCCTCATACCTGAAAAGAAAAGGTAGGGTTAGTTCAGAGACGCTTTGCTTTTTAGTATTAACAGAGTCAATGTTTATGCTGAATGAAACTATTTAATCTCCAAACTACACATGAGAAAAACATATTTTCCCAAATTTACAACCCTCTCACATTTCTTCTATTCTATTTCAAAATGATCTCTAATAGCCAAAGATTTGTATTCTGTTATTATGGTATAATTTCTCATAACAGTCTTAGGGTAAGAGAACAGGTTTGTAAAATGGAGTAATAATGTTTTCTATTGTTCCTGCATTATTTTTCCACTAACTCAAAATTCTTCACAGATATTCACTCTCACAGAGGTTGTTTATTAGTAAAAAAATACCCTGGATTGGCAAACTATAAAATGTTTGTAAGTTTAAATGTTCAAAAATAAGATTGATTTATATAAGGTCAACCTTTATCCTCCTGTATTGCCAGTTATAACACATTTCCACTGTAAGTTCTGTTTCCTTAGAAAAATTAAATTCTACCTGCTTCTCTGGCTTATGCTCGTAGGTTCCTTTGGCACTCATCATCCTACCTGATATGAGTAATCACCTAAATTGTCTCAATACTTTAATGTCATTTTTTAAACCTTTCTTATGGTTTTTCTAGGACTAACCTGTTCCATTCCGAAGTCTTATTGTTTAAAAGGACTCACATCACCCACAAAAAATCTCAAGTAGAAAAAATCAAACTGAATCCTTTTTTTTAAACACTTTTTATCAACAACAAAGAAAAGCCTCTTTCTTTAAAAAGTCCTGTATTCATTACTTCCAACCCTTTCTTAATATTAGCCCACTTAGGCTGGGTGCAGTGGCTCAAACCTGTAATCCTAACACTCTAGGAGGCTGAGGCAGGAGGATCGCTTGAGCTCAGGAGTTCAAGACCAGCCTGAACAAGAGTGAGACTCCGTCTCCACTAAAAGTAGAAAAAATTAGCCAGGCATTATGGCATGTGTCTGTAGTCCCAGCCACTCAGGAGGCTGAGGCAGGGAGGATCACTAAAGCCTAGGACTTTCAGGTTGCAGTGAGCTGTGATGATGCCATTGCACCCTAGCCGGGGCAACAGAGCAAGACTCTGTCTCAAAAAAAAAAAAAAAATCATCAAACTTACTGCTACGACAACTAACACAGTCTCAGCATAAATGTCATCTCTCCAATTGGACTTGGCCAGATCAATCCAAGAGGTTCAAACTACTGGAGCAGTCAATCTACTTCTAGAGAACTATCTCTATTTCTCACGTGGCTCAGTCCATTCGGGCTGCTATAACCAAATACCATAAACTGGGTGGCTTATAAACAACAGAAAATTTATTTCTCACAGTTCTGGGGGCTGGTAAGTCCAAGATCAAGGCTTCAGCAGATTTAGGGTCTGGTGAAAGTCTGCTTTCTGGTTCACTGATGGCACCTAGCCATGTCCTTGCGTGGTAGAGGGGTGAGCTAGCTCCCTATGACCTGTTTCATAAGGGCACTAATCCCATCCATGAGGGTTCTGCCCTCATGACCTAATCACCTCCCAAAGGCTCCACCTCCTAATACTATCAATATTGGGGCTAAGATTTTAACATATGAATTTCAGGGGGACACAAACATTCAGACGAAAGCACTATGGTTTTTACTTTTCATTTTGCCTACCTCTGAAACATAAGCTATAATATCAATGGTTCCTTATTCAATCCTGATTCCTTTTAAGCTAATTTGTTACCTTAATTACTCTTGTATTGCTAATCTTAAATCCCATCATCACTGAAGAATTGGTTATTTGAAAGCTTCACTACTTTCTTCTTTGTTACCACTGACATTATTGCAATAAATGGCCCCATACTGCTTTTGAAGGCAATCTTCTGGGCCTGACTTACCAATGCCCTCTGTTGGATTGGTGAGAAATCAGTCACGTTTTCTTTTACTGAACCTATTGCCACTGTATACTGCAAAGCATTTCCTGTGATTATATCCTTTATAATCTACCCATCTAATCATAGAATATTTGTAAAGGGATGGGAAAATATATCAACACAGGTCACTGTTCATGAGAATGTGTTTCTAATTATTTTACACCCACCCACACTTACTTTTACAGTGCTCATATTGTCATATTTGTCCATTTAATCTAAGTCATCAACTACTTACTGAGTGTCTATGATGCCCACAATATCGAACTATTGCACTATGCAAACAGAAGATAGAAAAAGCAGCATAGGTCATAGTCTGTCCTCAGCAAATTTACTGTCCTCAGCAATTTACAATCTCAACAGAGGCAGAATAAAGAATGCTCCAGTACTGGAACATAAAAAAAAATAGGAATTCTTTGTCCTGATCTCCTAAATAAAACATAGTAGCGTATAAGCCTTCTTTGATGTAGTATATGCCAATTTGACTATTTGTAAGAGAGTCCCTGAGATTATGTCTATGCACTGGGCGTACAAGAAGTAATAATTTGCAATTTTGTTGAAGAATGATTCTCATAACTTAATATCAACATCTGAATCTCAATATACTTTTGTTATTCTCTACTCACACTGCATATGTTTTTTGGGGGAGAAAATTATATGCTGTAGTGAAATGAACAATTTGGGAATGAAGAAAATCTCTAGACATGTCCTTTGAAAATCTCAACGGTCTACTTAGTATCATACTTTTTATTTTTATTTTCTCATGCGCCCTTTCTTTTGCCAGTTTCTCTTAAACAGTCTCCTCCAAATAAATCAGTGTTGTGATATTCAGGAAGGAACTAACTGCAATCATTTTACTTGGTGCTCAACAAACACTAAGGCAATATGCCAAAATAATTAGGTTGGGGACTCCAACATTAATCAGACACTGTCCCTGCCCTGGAAGATGTCACAGTCTGTGCTATAGTGCTGTCTGTGTGCGATGAGGCTAACATTAATTAATCTTATGCTACTCCTCTATAATGTCAAATAGCATTAATCTATGTGAAATTTCAAAGATCTTTCATGCCTGTATTTTGTAGGAAAAAGTTCACTTTTTTGACATAAGGAAAAGCTCTTCTCATTCTACTTACTGAAATCAAGTATCTTCCTTAGATTTCCTGGTTTCCTCCATACAAGACAACGTTTATGTTTTTTTCTTTCCCAAAGCCTTTTAAAATAAAATTGTCATGATATAGACTTTAATCATTTATCGACCCCTTGTTCTGCATTTCTGTCACCTCTCAATTTGTTTCTCGACTTTTCTTCGTAATCAATCTCTTCCCAAAAGTCTTCACATTATTAAGCTCCTTGTATACTATGCTCTTATTTAACATTTCTACCACGCCCTACTTAGTGACCACAGGATTGGAGCAATGTTGCTGAAATCTGCTGGGAAATGGGCATGACATGGTTATAACCATGGCTGAAACACCCAGCATGGTGTACCTTCTTGAACTTAGCACAAAACGGTCAGTCCTGCTCTTATTTTAACATAGTAGGTTCACATGTATATGTAGTGTAAAAGGTCTTGAAAAACTTTGACAAGAAAAAAATCGTACTTGGCGGTTCTAGCATACAATTCGTCCGACGTATGCTGAAAATAAGGGCTATACATCTGGGACTGAGAGGAGGGAATTTAAGCAGATTCGTGTACAACAGGCCTTCAGTGGTCTTTAGCATTATCTCCGCCGACGTAACTATACAAAGAGTTCATGGTTTATCTGTGGGGTGTATCACATGTTAATTTGTTTTGTTCCGCAACTCAGAATTCATTTTCCTTTGGAAACAGCGCCTCAAGTGGTGGTTGCATGTTCCACACAGGCCTCCCTCGAAGGACGAGGGACGGAGGTGTATTTCCCTAACTGCCCGCAGTGCTGGGGCAGAACACGTGTCCTGGGGTAGGTAGAATAATGGCTCCCCGAGGACACCCACTTTGTAATCCCTGGAACTTGTGAATGTGTTATCTGACATGGCAAAGGGGACTCTGCAGATGAGATTAAGTTAATGACGATGAGACGGTAAGATAGGCTTGGATTATCTGGGTGGGTCAATATAATCACAAGAGTCTTTTTTTTTTTTTTTTTTGAGACAGAGTCTCACTCTGTTGTCCCGGCTAGAGTGCGTGGCGTCAGCCTAGCTCACAGCAACCTCAAACTCCTGGGCTCAAGTAATCCTCCTACCTCAGCCTCCCGAGTAGCTGGGACAACAGGCATGTGCCACCATGCTTGGCTAATTTTCTTTACATATATATATTTTTTTTAGTTGTCCAGCTAATTTCTTTCTATTTTTTTTTTTTTTTAGTATAGACGGGGTCTCGCTGTGGCTCAGGATGGTCTTGAACTTCTGAGCTCAAACAATCTGCCCACCCTGGCCCTCCCAGAGTGCTAGGATTACAGGCGTGAGCCACCGCACCTGGCCCTTAAGGGTCTTTATAAGAGGGAAGCAAGAGTGTCAGAGAGTCACAGAAGAAGATGTGGTGACAAAGCAAAGGTGAAAGAGAAAGAAGAAAAGAAAGAGAAAGAGATATGAATGAGCTGCTATAGGAGTCTGGAGGGAAAAAAAACTCACTTCTGGGACGGGGAGGAATGC
This sequence comes from Lepilemur ruficaudatus, assembly GCA_963574885.1. NCBI lineage: Eukaryota > Metazoa > Chordata > Mammalia > Primates > Lepilemuridae > Lepilemur > Lepilemur ruficaudatus. The sequence goes on from CAUYRT010030403.1 coordinate 109,017, forward strand.
CAACCCGAAAATGGACTGGGTTGGCATTTGAATATGTCCTTTTAGAACAGTGACACTGTTGACCCGAAGAGACAGAGAGAGAAGAGAAGGACACTGTGGAGGGGCAGCGCCAGGTGGACAGGCTTACCTGTCGCAGGTACTGCCTAACTCAAGAACTAAGTCGTAGATGGGGAAAGCACTTCAGATCTTGGAAACCACATCCATATTGGTATGATAATCAAAATTATAAATGGAGGTTCCAGTTCTAGTAAGATACCAACATTTATCACAAATAAATGAAAATAAAATGACCTAGACTTTTAAAAACATGTAGTATATTTAACTGAATCCTTAATATAAAATATAAGTTCTGTCTTAAATGCTTCTTTGGGGGATATTTTTCTGCATAGAACAGA
>CAUYRT010030405.1:0-41506 GCA_963574885.1 Lepilemur ruficaudatus
GCGCATGCCTGTAGTCCCAGCTACTTGGGAGGCTGAGGCAGAAGGATCGCTTCAGCCCAGGAGTTTGAGGTTGCTGTGAGCGAGGCTGACGCCACGGCACTCTAGCCCGGGCAACAGAGTGAGACTCTGTCTCAAAAAAAAGAAATACTGGAATATAAACCAGGTCACGTTTCATGAGTACTCAAGAAAACAGGGTCGTCGTTGAGGACAGAAGGCAGGAACTAGGTGGGTTGGGAAGAACAGGAATAGTAGTACCAGCTGGTGTCGTAGAGACGATTTCACACTGGATGGTGATCGAAGGCCAGCCTGGGTCCCTGTATTACAGAGACTGGTGATTATGCACCCCTGTGGGCCACTGGCTTTTGTGACTCGACCCTTTCCTGCCTGCTTCCCCGCAGATCACCAGCTGGCTCCTTTGCTCTGTAAGACATAAATTCCTTCCTCCTGTCCCTTCTGGCCCACGGTCTCAGCAGGTTGTATTCACTCTCTGACTTAGCCCGCTGCCCTCTCTAGATGCCTCCCCTCTATGTCACGACTGCTGTGGCAGAGGGCGTAGTGTCCATGCCCACAGCTAGCTGATGGCTCTCACCAGTTTCTAATTCAAATTCTGAGCAGTAAAGGTCTGAGTGCCTCAAATCTTCCCTTGGGGACAAAACTTTTCACGCCAGGGCACCTGGTGGGCCTCAGGTAGATGGTCCCTTGCAGCTCAGACTGCTTCCCTGGGTGCCATGTGACTGCCCAGGGTGGCCCCTGCAGAGGGGCTATGGCCGGGCCTGGAGGTGCGACAGGTATCATGGCTGATGCGTAGAATTTAGGCAATTTGCCAGCAGTGGGAGTACGGCCACCTCGCAATGGCTACACAGGTGCAGTGGCAGGTTCCTGATTTTCCACATAATGTTCTCAGGGTTGGTACCCACAGGTCCACATAGATGACCGTGTGCTTATTATTAAACCCTGAAGAGGAAAATGAGCTACAAAACCTCTCATCACCATTTATTTTGTATGTGAAGAGGGGTAATTATTAACGGAACTAAGAAAATTGGCCCCGAGTAACTGTCTCTAAAGACGACTCTATCCCCAGCCCATCATTTTTATCTTGCCCCAAACGTCACCTCGTCGTACGGCCCCCTCCTTCCCCTCTCTGTCCCGTGATTATGTTCAAGTCTTTGCTAGTCTTGCCACTATCCAAGAAATGTACTTAGTGGCGTAGAGTTTCTTTGTCCCTTGCCTCCCCTTATCCACCAGGATGTAAGCTCCGTGAGTCCGGGGACCACTGACCTGCCCTGCACTCCCAGCCCTGAGATCAGAGTCTGGCACGTAGTGAGAGCTCCGTGTCAACAGCGGGGTCGCGTTAAGGTGTGTCATCCTGTGGGACGCTTCTGACGCTCTCTGCCACCTGCAAGTGGCTTCTCATCATGGACAAAGAAAACTGGTGTCCTGTCCATCAGTCGCCCAAGCTTGAGGACCTGCTCCAGGAACACCAGCATTTCCCAAGCTCCTGTTCCCTCCAGGATGCTCCTTTGGAAACATACAATTTACTGAGGAAGAAATGAGCATGCTACATCCACTGGTCACCATGCTGCAATAACACTGAAATTCCTGTGCGTGCCAAGCAGATGCTCCACGCAAGGTCCCCAGGTACCTGCCTAACGGGGAAGGACGCTGGCGGGAGCAGAGATAACTCTGCCCGCACAAACCGCCCTGGGCACACGCCGGGAAGCTGTAATCACTATAAAATGCTTTGGGAAGAGCTTCCTCCAATCTTGATTGCACTGAAAGGCAAAGAGGAAAAGAGCCCACCTCACTCCCAAATCTTATTCTCTAATATCATTCCCAACTCAGAGGAACCAGAGCTCCCCAGAGAAATAGCTGATGCCAGGCCACGGCAGGGCACATACCAGGTATAATACTTCTGCACTTTTTTTTTTTTTTTTGTGAAGCAGCAGCAGCGTTTATTCAGGACACAACAGGGAGGGGATCTGGTCGTGTTCCCTTCTCCCCGGAGAGGGTGCATCTTGACAAGAGGTCCAGTAGAAATCTTTTAAACTCTGATGAGTTCAGTGCATAAAAATCACTCTCACTCCGAGACGTGCTGGCCTGGGGCGCCCTCTGGTGGCAGTGTGGAAAGCCACAGTCTGAGGCCAGCCCTGGGATGTGCCCAGGCCACTGGGCCTTCTGCTTTGGGTAGCTGTCTCTCGGCAGATGGCCCGACTCTTGGGGGAGGCCCGGTTCCACCTCAAGAAGGTCTGGTTCCCGCTCGACGGAGGGCCCATGTAGCCAGAGGTTTCCAGGCCGTTCCGCCAGCCTCTTGGAGATGGAGTTGGGCCTTTAGACTTCGGTGGAGAAGGAGATGCTCTGTCTCTTGCAGTCTGGGGCAGGGATGGCCTCTAGTTGCAGGGAGCGCAGCAGCACCTGGACCTGGGACATGACCTCCAGGGACCAGCTGTCGGTCATGCTGATGGGCTGGCTGGAGTTGGCAGGGAGCTTGCTCTCTCCTTCTCCGAGGGCCGCAGCAACGTGGGGCCGAAGACCGTGGCCAGGTTGTGCAGGGATATCTTGTTCACTGCCTCCTTTTCTGCCACCCTTTTCAGATGGTCCAGAAGGAAGAGGAAAAGGTGAGCAGGTTGGCCTCTGGCAGGGACAGCAGCAGGTTGAGGCCTCTCACGTAAAGTCTTTGAAATTCAGTGAAAAAGCTCCAAGTGCACGTAATTAAAAGTGAGCATCACCACGCACAGCAGATAAAGTTAATTACACACTTGCAGGGACATTTTTTTTTTATGCGGGGAGTGTGGTAGTCATCACGCTCAACAGCCCTCGGGGCCGGGGCAGGGAGCTGACTACGCTTTGCTCAGGATGAAGGAATCCAGGGCCCTAAAACAGAGCATCCTTTTCGGAGCCAAATAATCTAACACAAAGGGAAAGAACAAAGGCTGAAAGGGAGGAGGGGGGCCCCGCTTGATTGGGTCTCTAAATAAAACCAGGGTCTAATAGAAAAGAGCTCGGAACACCGGTCGTAAATGAAGAAAGCGTGATTTTAAAATAAGCCCTAGGACTAGAGCAAATAGAAAAAAGATACACGTGCACTTAGCTTACCATATTCTGTTTCCATTAAACGTTTTAATTCCCATGGGGCCGGATTCTACCAAGAGATACATATTTATTTTCCCCCTGTGAGACCACAAAACCCAGAATTCAAGCTTCCAGAAGGGGCTCCGTAAAACTAGTTAATCCGGTTAAATCGAGTTAACGGCCACAAAGAGACGATGGAGCGGGTGATTTGCTGTTCAATAATGAGCTGTCGATACGGGGCGAGGAGCTGCTTTGATCAGCCAGGCCACCGAATCCCAGCAACAGCTCAGGGCTCCATCGATTTCTGAGCAATTAATGGCCACGATGCTAAGAAGAAAAAGACACATCTGAGCGGAAATTGTTCTCCTCCGTGTGCAGTGAAAGGCCAGCAGCAGGCCTTTGTGCCTGGCCTTGAGGTCATTTGCACCCAGGATATCGAGAGGTCACAGAATCCCCTGTAATTTAGATCCTCTGGCAGCTGCAACCTTAATTTGATTGCCACTCTGTACTAGGACGAATTGGAAGCCAGGATCTATTAATGCCAGTCACATATAATTCACACTGCGTGACTATTTACGCAGGTTTTCCTCTAAACGTGAGTTTTTGATCATAAATCAATCACAAACGGAATGAAAAGTAAAATAGCTAAAAAGGGAGGAAGGAAGAGGTTCAAACAGTCCAGGGTTGGAGTGGGGCCCCTCCCACCGGGGACTCCTAGGGGCCTTGAGCGAGCAGAGGCCGCCGGCGGCCACACGGGGGCGCAGGCGCTCCGGCCGGGCGCGGCTCTCCCGGCGGTGTCCAGCAGGGGTCGCTGCCGGGGGCGGCGGCGGGGGCCGGAGCGGAAGCCGGGCCGGAGGCGGCCGGGCGCACTCGCTGGCTCCTCCCGCTTCCGCCACCGCCGCGGGTCCGGGCCGTAGTAGCCGTCACCCGTCAGCCGCCAGCCGCCGCCGCCGCCGCGATGCCGCTGGAGAACCTGGAGGAGGAGGGTCTGCCCAAGAACCCCGACCTGCGCATCGCGCAGCTGCGCTTCCTGCTGAGCCTGCCCGAGCACCGCGGGGACGCCGCCGTGCGCGACGAGCTGATGGCCGCCGTGCGCGACAACAGTGAGTCCCGCGCGGGCTCTGAGTCACTCTGAGTCAGCGGCCCGGGCCCGGCCGGAGCCCGCGGGAGCTTCCCCCGGACGGGGTCCCCGAGCCCAGGCCCGGCCTCTCGGGGCAGCCTTGGGGGGGCCGCGGCGTCTCGGGCGGCCGAGGGAGGGGCTCTGGGGCCTGTCACTCGCGGCCGCTCCCGCGCGAGGCCTTCCCGTCCTCGCTCGCAGGGCGTGGCGCTCCGTGGCGTGCGTGGAGCGCTTGTTTCGAGACCCCTCTGGGACAGAACCCGGAGAGAGCGGACCGAGGACTGCCCGCCCCCGGCCCTGGCTGGGCTTGGCCGAGCCGCGGTCCCTCCCGCGGACCCGCCACCAGCAGACGTTGACGTTTTGCGGAGCGTCTGTTTTAGTTCCGTTCGGTTCCTTCCGAGCAGTGGGGCGGGGACTGGTTGGTGGTGACCTGAGGGTGCTCATGCCACGCCCCACCCCGCTCACGCATCTCTTTTTTTTGGCTTCCAGACATGGCTCCCTATTACGAAGCCTTGTGCAAATCCCTCGACTGGCAGATAGACACGGACCTGCTCAATAAAATGAAGAAGGCGAATGAGGAGGAGCTGAAGCGTCTGGATGAGGAGCTGGAAGACGCAGAGAAGAACCTGGGAGAGAGCGAAATTCGGGATGCCATGATGACAAAAGCCGAGTACCTGTGCAGGATAGGCGACAAGGTGAGCGCAGACGGCTTCCCCTCTCTGTCGTGAGTATCGTCTGAACTTGAGAACCACCCCAGATCGGTAATGTCTCATTTTAAAAATTAACTGCATTTTTAAAATACCCTATGATCGGCCCCCAAACAAGAGCCAAGCGTGTGTTCTTCTGTCTCTCTCTGCCAGTAACAGCACAGGTGCCTATGCAGAGGTTTTTGTTTGTTTACAGCTTTTACAAAGTTGGGATCGTTTTTCGTGGTTTGCTTTTCTCATTTGGCTGGGAAGCATTGGTCCTGGTGCCTTTTAAAAATTTGCACTTGGTAGTATTTTCCTTGGAAGAATGGAGAACATCATAGTAAATGCTGAAGTTCTGTTTGATCTTTCTTTACCCCCTACCTGCTCAGAGATAGCCTTTTTATTAGTTCTTTTATTGTGCCTTTACATGAATGTATATATACCGGTAGAAAATAGGTAGTATTTTAAAAAATGTTTTACATACATGGGATCATGGTGTACTCATGTGGTCCTGCTTATTACCCTTTTCACTCAGCATTATATCTGAGAGGTATTTCTGTGTTAATGTACGTGAATCTCGCTCCTTCTGGTTAACTGCTGCCAAACACTCCACTGCGGGGCTGTGTCATGGTTTGCCTGTTCAGCTATTGATGAACATGTATGTTGTTTTTAGCTGTTTTTGCTTTAACAGTTGCTTATGTACATTATCTTGTGTGTATATACGCTAGTGTTCCCCAGGATACAGTCTGTGAAATGAAATTGCTGGGACAATGAACAATTTTTATTTTATGTGTGGCCAGTTCCACGTAACAGCCGGCTTATGTATACTCCACTGTCAGTGTTCTTGAGGAGGACTCATCGGCACTGGATATTTAAACTTAATTTAGTAGTTGTGCAGTAATGGTTAAGAGTATGGGCTTTGAATGTTCTTAATTTTAAGCCATACACACAGAAGTGTTTAGATGTGGGGCGACCTGTCAATATAAAAAATAAAATAGTGTGAACTCTTGGATCAGATTGCCTGGATTCTATTTCCAGCTTCAGTTGTTACGATTCACCAAACCCTCAGTTTCCTCATCTGTAAAATAGGGACAATGACAGTTTCTACTTAATTTGGATTAAAGATAGGGGCAAAGAGCTTAGATTGGTACCTGGCTCAAAGTAAGTGCTTAAATTATGTAACTTAAATTTAAAACAGGTTTTTTGTCTTTTCTCTGGTTATAAATTTAAGACTTGGTCATTGTAAAAAATTCAGAAATACAGAAAAGTTTAAAAAGAGTAGTTTGCATTTACTTTTAGGTTCTGTGTGTTTATGTTTTGCTTTTAAAGATTATTATGTGTGAATGAGAAAATTCAAACTTTTCATTCAGGGCTTAGAAAATTTCAATGAGGACATGCTTGAGTCAGTCAGGGGATTGTAAACTGGTCATGTTCTAATGCTGTATTTCCCTCTATGTTTATTGGGTAGCTTTCTTCCAAAAAGACAGCTTTCTTTTTTTCTTCCTATTTACCCTCTTTTTTTATATTTTATTTTATTTTATATTATTAACTACTTAAGGGGTGTTTATTCTATTAGTTATTATTCACCGTGTTACCGTTGATAACTTGTTCTTTGTGTTGCTCGGTTGCTGCGTGTTTGTCAGTGGGGACTCCTTCAAGACAATCTGTCCTTCTGATCTATCTTGTTGGTCTTCCTTATTTTATAAAACAAGATCTCACAAGCTCAAAATCAGGATTGTTTTTCAGTAGTTTACTTTTCACTCCCCAAACCTGAAATCATCCATTTCTCCCAGGATCCCTGGCTCCCTTTAGTGGGGCAGAGTATTTTCAAACCGAGATCTGAGTGCTGGGTGCACTCACTGCTTTGCCAGGCCCTTTTATAAGTTTATGAAGCATCACGAATAATCACATAAACCAGGCAGACACACAGTGAGAAGTACCGAGTATAAACACGTGATTTTATTCATGTTCTTGTCTTTAAAACAATAGAAACATTTTATTCCACAATACTTTGGAATAGAATTATGTATTTACAAATTGAGTTATATTCTGATAGTAACTAAAATTTCTAAAATCCTTTATGTGATATGACAGATAATTTTCAGTGAAGTTATTTTGATGTAGTATAATTATTAAAGGAGAAAATATTGAGTATGTGGAACAAAGGAAATACTTAAAATTGTGAATAAATTATGAATGTTTTTCTTAGTATTTTCTAGACTATAAGAATAGATTAGGCATTTCTTATTTATTTATTTTACAGTTGACCCTTGAACAATGCAGGGGTTAAGGATACTGACCTCCCATGTGGTTGAAAATCCACATATAACTTTGGGTTCCCCAAATACTTCACTAATAGCTTATTGTTGACCAGAAGCCTTACCGATAAGTATTTGATTAATACATACTTTGTATATGTATCATGTACTGTATTGTTATAATAAGCTAGAGAAAAGAAAATGTTAAGAAAATCATGAGGAAGAAAATATTTACTGCTCATTAAGTGGAAGCGGATCATTATAAAGGTCATCATGCTTGTCGTCTTCACATTGAGTAGGCTCAGGAGGAGGAGGGGTTGGTTCTGCTGTCTCGGGTGGCAGAAGAAAATCCATGTGTATGTGGGTGTGTGCAGTTCACACCTGTGTTTGAGGGTCAGCTGAACTTTAAGTATAAAATAGTGTAATAAACCCATGTGTATTTCTAGCCCAGCTTCAACAGTTATCAATTAAGGGCCATCTTGTTTTATGTCTGTTCCTACCTGTCCCCCACTCCCTTTGAAGAAATCCCAGACAGGCGATAGTTTTGAAAACTTGTAACCCTTTCTTCCCTGTTGCTTCGGCTTTCTTGACAGGAGGGAGCTCTGACAGCCTTTCGCAAGACATATGATAAAACTGTGGCCCTGGGTCACCGCCTGGATATTGTATTCTATCTCCTTCGGATTGGCTTATTTTATATGGATAATGATCTCATCACACGAAACACAGAAAAAGCCAAAAGGTACTTGTTAACAATGGGGATATATTCCCTCTAAAGTATGACGCTATATAAATGAGAGATTGATAAGAAATTTGCCATTTTGCTTACAACTAAGTAAATTTGGTCAAATGCTAATGTACTTATTTAGTAAAATATTTTCTTTAGGTTCAAGTTGTTAAAAGCTGTTTTCTCTTTGAAAATAAGACAAAACTTTTAAAAAGTGGCACTGTCTGCTTCCAGATTATGATCTTACTGTTCTTATTTAACAGCTTAATAGAAGAAGGAGGAGACTGGGACAGAAGAAACCGCCTGAAAGTGTACCAGGGTCTTTATTGTGTGGCTATTCGGGATTTCAAACAGGCAGCCGAACTCTTTCTTGACACTGTTTCAACATTTACGTCCTACGAACTCATGGACTACAAAACGTTTGTGACTTACACTGTATATGTCAGCATGATCGCCTTAGAAAGACCGGATCTCAGGGAAAAGGTACTGGCTGCACCTTTACTACACATGTCTGAAGACTGCCCCATGCTTGTCTAATTTAAATGCACAAAGATCATTGAAGAGTTACTCATTTCTTTCTTTCTTGGTAACACCCAGGTCATAAAAGGAGCAGAGATTCTGGAAGTGCTGCACAGTCTTCCCGCAGTCCGGCAGTATCTGTTTTCACTCTACGAATGCCGCTACTCAGCTTTCTTTCAATCGTTAGGTAAGGATCGAGTTGCTCGTTTTCATTATCTGTCTTCGTCTTACTCCTGATCCTGTGTGCAAATAGCCTAAGATGATTTCTCACTTATCTAAAACATGGGGTGTGCAGACAGCGGCAGGTCTTTGGTCAGTGTGGCGGATGGACCGGTTTTGTTTAGAATGGGGGTCAGCAAACCGTGGGCCGTTTATATGGCTCAGGAGTAAGAATGATTTTTACATGGGCAGAGTGTTGTTTAAAAAAAAGAGAAGCATATGTGACAGAGAGCTATGTGGCTTGCAAAGCCTAAAAATATTTTCTATCTGGCCCTTTGCTGAGGATTTTGCCAGACCGCTGGTTTACAGTTTTTTAAGCGGATATAAGGCAGAAGAGAGCAAATGGTTGTAAGTATTGAGCTTCATGGGGAAAGATGTGAGGGAATCCTGAATCTGATTTTGGGTTGAGATAAACTGAGCCTTGAATTCAACGGTGGGTTATGTTTTACGACTGCAGTGCCCAGCCCCCGGGCTGCAGAGCTCCCCACTACCGCCCAGTCACTAGGCCCGTGCGAACACCGCTCAAGTAAGTATACTTGAATTTCACCCCCATCCCCTTAAGCCCCCAAACAACAAAATTCCGCTCCTTCTCCAGTGATTTCCATCTTGTCCAAGCCACAAATGTAAGGATTTTCTTGATTCTTTTCTCTTGTTCACATTCTGTATCCCCGTAGCTGAGGCCTGGCTTACGTCCTGGTTTGTCCTCCTGGGTTTAGCCATGGTTTTCCTGCCCGCGAGCTGCTGCGTCCTTGGCACTGCTCCGTGCGTCCTGTTCTCTGCTTAGCCGGCTCCTCAGAGGGGGCTTCCCTGTCCGCCCCAGTCCAGCAGAGGGCTTCCTCGTTAGGACTCTATCACGTCACTTATTTTCTTCACAGAACTTGTCATTCTCTGAGATTATCTTGTGTATTTGTTCATCCATCTCAGGCCTTTGAAAATTCGGTTACTGTAGCAGCAAGGATCACTGCCATGTCTTCACTATCTAGAGCAGTGGTGTATAGTAGTTATTCAGTAAAGTAATTTCTAGTTATGCAGATTGCTCATTAATATTCTATGTGCATTTTACTGTTCAATTTCTTACTGACCTATAAGAGCTCTTTCTAGATCAGGGCTATTCACTCTTACAGTGTCTTAAGTCAGTCTGGCTTATCATTTGTCATCCAATCTTGTTCACAGTGTTATATAGACATTCATAGGGATCATCAGTCTTTCCCTTTATTGCTTCTAAGTTTTGTTACTTTTGAAAACGTCTCATTTATACCTTTTTCTGGTCTGTATAAGTCTTTTATTTGTCGCTGTTTCTCCGTTAGCATTGTTTTTTTAAAAAAAAAAAGTAAAGTGAATTTTACTTAAGGCAGAAGTAGTTACCCGTGGTTAAAATACTGGCACATGGACTCTGTCATCTGTAAACAAGACGCCAAGCAGCCCCGCGCTGCTCCAGTGCGACGCCGGGGAGTGGCCTCCCCTTTACCAGAGCTGCTGCTGCCGCCGCGGTGATGGGAGGGGGTGGGAGGCAGTGAGAAACGCCCTACTTGTTTGATGTGGCTTTTGGACTCAGCTAGAATTGCCCTAGTTTTTAATCTTTTCATGTGAAAGGGAGATTCTTACAGTTTGTCATTTTATTCCTTGCAGCGGTTGTAGAACAGGAAATGAAAAAGGACTGGCTTTTTGCCCCTCACTACCGGTACTACGTGAGGGAAATGAGAATCCACGCGTACAGCCAGCTGCTGGAATCGTACAGGTCGTTGACCCTGGGCTACATGGCAGAAGCGTTTGGAGTTGGTGTGGAATTCATTGATCAGTGAGTTCAAATAACACCAATGTCAATTTTTGTTTTAAAGTTGCCGTTTAATATGTGAACATATATTTTTTACCTCTTGGCAATGTCTTTCTCAATTTTAAGAAGGAAAAAACAAGAATTTTTTCCCAAATATTCTCAAAGCAATCCTCTCTGCCTTCTTCATGTTGTGTCTTCCATTAACAGGTGGGAGGGAAAGCTGAGTTGTAATGAGGTTAGGTGATCTGTTAAAGGCCATTAGACCAGTTATCAAAAGCAGTCTTCTTATGGCATAATGTTTAGAGGCCAAAAAAACTTCTTTTTGGACTACACCGTAGCTACACTAACGACTTGGGTCTCTTGTTTTTTCCAGTTGGTCGTATTTCCTGTGAGAGTTACTTCCAGTTTTTAGGTTGCTGCTGCAATTCTGGTCAAATTGGTTGTTACATGTTGGACATTTTAGCACTTAAATCTGTACTTCGGCAAATAGTTAATGAGCCATTACTATGTTTTGTGTGAAGTCCCCATCTTTGGGGACTTTGATTGCAGTAGGAGGAGGTGGCAAGTAGACATACAAATATAAAAGGTAATTTCAGATAGAAATGAGTCTTTAGGAAAATGCCGTAGTGCCATGGAGAGACTCCTAGATGTGTCTGAGGAGGAGAGGTTTACTCTGAGATTTGAATTGGGAGGAGTCAGACGTACGGAGTCCTCCAACTGCGACAGAGAGTAGAAAATGCTGGGGCCTTGTGTTAGGAACAAGCACAGATGTTGCAGGAACACAGAACATCAGTGTAGCTGCGAACGGCCCCTTGTGGACATTGGTGTGGAGGGTGAGGCTTGTGTAGGGCCTTGCTGGACACGGTCTGGAGCTTGGGTTTTAATCTAGGTGCCGTGGGAGGGCACGGGCGTGACGAGGTCTCATTTATGCCGAGCAAGTTGGCAGAGAGGCCAAGGCTGTTCCTGGAGGAGATGCTGCAGCAGCTTGGACTAGGATGGTGGGAATAGAGACACTGACACATGTAACGTCCATGACACTGAATCTAGATCAGTAGTTCCCAACTTCAGGCCTCGTAAATGTCGACGATGTAGTTTTCAGGGGGCTACAATGAAAACAAGCGCTGGCTATGTAGTAATTTTAAATGAAGCTGCAATTCGTTTAAATAAGACCATTCATTCTCTTTTTTTCTAACATTTTATTATGAAAAATTTGAAACAAGCAGAAGATACTAAAGAATTGTACAGTAAATTTTAACATTTTATTATATTTGCTTTTCATGTATCTATCCAGCTTATTTTTTAGCCCCTTCATAGCAACTTTCAGACACCAACACACAAATATGGAAGTTTTGTTTCATTTTTAGGATGGGGCTGGACATTATTTCCTGAGTCAGTAGCTGTGAGCGGTGCATGTGAAACAGGGCGTGGCCTGGCTTCCTGTTCTTAACTGTGATGGTGACACAGGAGAGTAGACACGCCGCAGTATTAAGCCCTCTTGATGACAAGTGGATTCAGGGCAGCTGGGACATTTGAGGTGGTGTTTGAATTGTTTGGTGGTTAGAGGCAGAGGTGGTACCATTGAGCTCTAGTTGTTAACCTAGAAAGAGCCTGTTCTACGTTTCTATGAAACCTACAGATTTCAAGTCTGGGTTTTTATGGATTCAAAACTTAATCTTAGGTGAATTTCCTTTTTAAAAATGGGCTACACAATAATTCTCTGTCATTCTTCCCTCCTGGCTCCTTAGCTCCTTGGACTAAGTCAGCAGTCCTCCCCACATCTCCAAGGGGCTGTGTTCCATAATTTTGTTCCAGGCCTTTTGTTTGAAATAATTAGTTTTATCAGTTTTTTTTCCCTAATCTTATTTTCCTCCTTAACGTTTTTCTCTGAGCATTTCTGTGGCTCTAACGACTTAGTGTGAATGGTTTCCTTGTTTGCCACCTATGTTCCTTCTGCGTGTGAACTTCCAGGGTCGTGTTTGTTCTGGCAGGTGACTTAAATCCTGCAGTGCACCAGGTATGCTCCCAACTAGTGTGGGTGTCATAGCCCTGGCTCGGAGGGAAACTGAATGTTACCTTGAAGGACTATTTTAGTACAGTTTGTATTTTTCTAAGATTTCTCTGTAAGGCTAATCCTTTTTTTTCCCCCTCGTTCTCTAAATTAGGGAACTCTCCAGATTTATTGCTGCTGGGAGACTACACTGCAAAATTGATAAAGTGAATGAAATAGTAGAAACCAACAGGTATTTTTATTTTGTGCATGATTTGTTATACCGCTCAGAATAAGGGGCATTCTTTTTTTTTTGAGAGTCTCACTCTGTTGCCCGGGCTAGAGTGCCGTGGTGTCAGCCTAGCTCACAGCAACCTCAGACTCCTGGGCTCAAGCGATCCTCCTGCCTCAGCCTCCCGAGTAGCTGGGACTACAGGCATGCGCCACCGCGCCACCATGCCCGGCTAATTTTTTCTATATATTTTTTAGTTGGCCAATTAATTTCTTTCTATTTTTAGTAGAGACGGGGTCTCGCTCTTGCTCAGGCTGGTTTCGAACTCCTGACCTTGAGCGACCCGCCCGCCTCGGCCTCCCAGAGTGCTGCGATTACAGGTGTGAGCGACCACGCCCGGCCCAAGGGGCATTCTTAAGTGCCTCCCTTTAGAAGTAAGTCAGCTATTGTCATGGAGTCATGTGACTGGTTAAATAATTTATTTTTTTTCTCAACTTGATTTACAGACCTGATAGCAAGAACTGGCAGTACCAAGAAACTATCAAGAAAGGAGATCTGCTACTCAACAGAGTTCAGAAACTTTCCAGAGTAATTAATATGTAATGCCATGTAACAAAGGATTTCCTTTAGAGACAATTATTTGGAACTTTTGTGGCTTACTTCACTATGTGCCCAGTTCAGCTGCATACAATAAATACTGCATTATTGTTTCTCTCAATGTGCTTTTTGAAAAACATAACATGCCTTTAAGGATGGCGTCCAGTAATGTTAAAATAATGTCACTTGAATAATTCATTAATGAAAAATATTTTATGTCATTTGCGCATCTCTAGTTTATGGTATGGTGATTACACAGAAACTTCAGTACCTGGGTTCAGATCCTGACTCACAGGGATGATGACACAAGCCCATTGTCTCTTACCTTTTTAAGTAAGTCTCCTGATTTTAGGAAGAAGAGTGCATGTCACATAGCAGCTCACAGTGAAATAGTTACCCACTGACACACAGAAGATGCATAACATACAAAGTAAGCTCTCCCTCAGAAACAAGGAACCACGTAAGACAGGACGTTGCCCCTTTTTAGGAAGGTGGCATAATCTGGATTCCAGAATCTACCAGGGCCACTCTTACTACACATGGATTTTCCAAAAACAAGACCATAGTAATAGCAATGAGGTAAACAATGTTCCTTGTCTCACAATTATAAACTCGGTGAATTACAGATAAATGCTATGAAAGGGGACAGTGAAATCAAGGGTGAAGGCCTCTCTGGTAAGGTGACATTTAGGTAAAAAAGGAGGGGAGACCATGCAAATATCTAGAACTTAGAAAGACATGGAAAGTGAAAGTTTTAGGCAGAGGAATGACCTGATTTGACTTACCTTTTAAGTGTCACTGTGACACTCAGCGGGAGGGGACACCAGATGATGTTGGCATGAATGGGAGAAGCAGCTGGATTTGCTAAAAGATTAGAGGGGGGAGAGGGGAGAAAGTTAGCGGAGCCAGATCCCAGACTTTTTGACTTAAATATAAAAGATGGCTGGTGACCCTGATGAGCAGTTTTGGTAATAAGCAAGTTAAAGAAAATGGGAAACAGCATTTTATTGTTAAAGGATGGGGAACAAAAGAATAATTGTTTTTTCTTTTTTTAAGAGCATGTTTCTTTGCTGATGGGAATGATCCATTAACATATTAGAGGAGAAAACACATGATCTCATTTGAAAATAATTTGATACAATTCAACATCTCTTCATGATAAATAACCTCAGTAAAGTATGAATAATAAAACATTGCAAAATCAAAGGCCTATTGCAAACCAGATACTTAATGGCAAAATATTGGCAGTGTTACCTTAGAAGTCAAGGCAGTGTGACCGTCATCAGTGTCATACTGCAAGGAGGACAGCTGTTCGTGTGCCAAGGAAAGCCACGTAGCCAGAGCCCTGCTTTGAAAGCAGTTTTCCGTAGGCACGGCAGGTTGCATGGGAGGCTTGAAAAATGCTCACTATGCCCGGCAGGGTGGGGAACCTGTGGCCTGGATCCTTTAGTGTGGCCTTTTGGCTGAATCCAAATTTTACAGAACAAATCCTCTGAAAGCATTTGAGAAGAGCCACCTATGGATTTCTAAAAATGCTTATGTACAAAACCTTGTATCACTATAATTTCTTGAAGGAAAACAGCTCTTTAAAAATGTTGGTTTCCCACAGAAAACCAAAGCTAGTCAGGATTGCAAAGCAGGCCTCTGGATGCTACAGTCGCAAATCGGTCATCCACAGGTTGCAAGTGGATCCCCCAAGTATGTTTTCAAGAAAAAAAATACATCGTCACCATGGAAACGTTGAGAGAGAATTGTAAAAATCGGGTATCTAGCTTCTCTGGAAAAAGGAATAGATGAGGCTGAGTTTAGACTCACACTCCATCAAGCTAGGTGGCAGGCACGTGTCGGGAGTCCTGGTTCACCAGCCTGTGTGCCCAGCTCCTGCTGGCGTTGTTACCCCTGCACTACCCCCGATGCTGTACAGGTCAGCCTGATGGTCAGCAGCCGCCTCTGTCTCCAGCCAGGAGAATCTATCCAAGGAATTCTTAACCCTCATCCTACCCTGGTGTCTGCAGTTTATAGAGCTTGTTTTCTTGAAAGTCTTAATTTTCTGGTTTTGGTCAGGAAGGGTACTTTACAACATAAACATAAGATTATTATCAAATGACAGTAGTTTTATTTGCTGAGTGCCAAAGTGACATAGAGCAAAAACTATTATATTTTGTTCCTTTTTCATATTGGTGCTATGTTTTCACTTGAAGTTGGAAACAATCTTATTTTTTCCAACCAATCTTGATTTTATCAACCCTGGTCTTCCTCATGGGACCCTAGTGAAACCACCCTTTACCAGTCAACAGAGAGGTGCAAGACAAGAACTGTGCTAAGGGCCTAAAACTCTGCAAAGGCTACGGCCTAGCTAAAAACAATGACAATAATCAGCCACTGTCCCCGTTTACTCTTCTATACTTGCTACTCTGGAGCCGCATAGCTTGTGGTCATTAAGATTCTTAACTTTCTCTGTAGGTAAACATCACCTCTCCTAAAGGTAGTTTCTGAGATATCTTCCAGGCCCGCATTCCAGAGGACTGGCCGACCCACCCAGACCAGCGGCCCATCCCAAGAAACTGACTCAGCTGGAACTGTGACCCCCAACCTAGGAACTGACTCAACACAAGAAGAGGATTTCTACACCCCTATAATTTTGCCCCAAACCTAACCAATTCCCAGGGAGGCAGATCTGAGAAATTCCTCCCGTCTCCCTGCTCAGCACTCTGCGGAATTAAACCCTTTCTCCACTGCAACCCCGACTGCCTCGGCGTACTGGCTCTCTGTGTGCAGCTGGCAATACAACCCGGTTGGGTGACAACGTTGTATGAAATGGAATCACCAAGGTCAACTATGGTTTGTGATTATTTTTTTAAAGCAAAGTTTCTCTCACCCCAATAAAATCTGATTACATATCAAATGTATCTATCCAGTAAGAGAGATAAATGCTTAAAAGCTATATAAAACTATGGTAATCTAGTTCCTGTATTAGAAATAACAGCTTTAGATCAGTTTTTTTGTTTTTTTTGTTTTTTTTTTTGAGACAGAGTCTCACTCTGTTGCCCAGGCTGTAGAGTGCTGTGGCGTCAGCCTAGCTCACAGCAACCTCAAACTCCTGGGCTCGAGTGATCCTCCTGCCTCAGCCTCCCAAGTAGCTGGGACTACAGGCATGCACCACCATGCCCGGCTAATTTTTTTTTTCTATATATATTTAGTTGGCCAATTAATTTCTTTCTATTATTAGTAGAGACAGGGTCTCGCTCTTGCTCAGGCTGGTTTCGAACTCCTGACCTTGAGCAATCCGCCCGCCTCAGCCTCCCAGAGTGCTAGGATTACAGGCATGAGCCACCGCCCCCGGCCCTGTATGATACTTTTTATAAGAAAAAAAGAGAAAAGGAAAAAAGTGAAAAGCTGCTTTCAGAGCCTGAGACTCTCTTTTCTATAACCTCAGTGAAGGCTGGTCTTTGTTTTGGAAATGGATTTCATATTTTTTGGAAGCAGCCAAAATTAGTGATGATTTTAGTTAATGACTTTGATGAAAAATTTCACTTTAATTTACACATGAAATCATTACTAAGACTGATTTTGTCATATGGTTCATAAACTGGTTCTAAAGAAACTCTAAAAAATGTTTTAATCATACTTTGTAATAAGTAAACATTACTAGATTGCTTAGAAGCTTCCACGTTGACTCTTTTGATTGTATTAATGATCTTTGAGAACGTAATTCCTCATATGATTGTTTAGATCTTGGGCAAATCACTTTAAATAGTCATTTCTCCACAGTCCTTGAACACAGTGAAAGCACAGTGTAAGATTCATTTCATAATTTGATCTTCCAAACAATTTAGGGAAAATTTACTGTGCAAAGCAACGTAAATGATCTTTCACTTATGAAAAAACTGTATTTGTTATTTGGCAATGATTTACGTGGAAAACATGAACATATGATGTAGAGATTGTCCTACCAACACCACCCTCCACCTGTAGATTTGAGATAAGGTGAGAAAATAAAGTGTTTTACCTTTAACTAATCAGCACCTTTTCCTCTGCTCTGCTTGACATTCGGTAGGACTCTAGATTTATTTTTCTTTTCTGTGACAATTCAATCATTCTTGCTTATTAATTTAGATCAAGATGAACAAACCACTTCCCATCATGTCTGAATACAAATGTAATCTCTGCCACACTTAACCTGCATGCCGCGCTCTGGGTAATGACTTTCGGCAGTGGTAATACAGTGGATGTAATTACAGTCAGCCCTCCGTATCCGTCGTTCTGCATCTCGGATTCAACTGATCAAGGATTGAAAATAGTCAGGAAAAAAAAAAAGGACGGTTGCTTCTGTTCTGATCATGTACATATTTTTTTCTTGTCATTATTCCCTAAACAATGCAGTAACAACTATTTACATGGCATTTACATTGTATTAGGTGTTATAAGTACTCTAGAGATGATTTAAAGCATAAGGGAGGATGTGTGTAGGTTACATGCAAATAATATACCATTTTATATCAGGGACTTGAGCATCTGTGGATTTTAGTATTTGAAGGGGATCTTGGAACGAATCCCCCCATGGATACTAAGGGATGATTGTATATGCTAACGGCATTCATGGGCCACATTGTTCACAATGCTAGTGTTTTATTTTCTCTGTGGGTGGAGTAGGACAGAAGAATCACTAAGGTGATGAAATAAGGCACCGTGAGATTTGCCATCTGTCTTGAGTGCTTTCCTGCATGGGCAAGTCAGCAATGGGCCTGACCCCTCCAGGAAGAAAAGGCGTGGCACTCAGTCACAGTCACCAGGGAGCTGGTCTCTAGGGCTAAAGACAGTGGTATGCTGGAGCCACCACTTGCTAGAACACATTTGTGCACATCATTTCCCAACTCCATGTTCAGTGAGCTTGTGTTTAATCTTTAATAGATTACATTGGCTGTGGTGGGCTTATTTACACTAGGGGAACTAGCAAATGCAAAGTTTTCCTTTTGGAAAGCCTGTTGTTCAACACTTACCAGCACACCACTGGCTGAAGTCCTGAGAGCTGAGACCAGAGCCTGTTGGGAGGGGAGCAGCAGCTGGCCCTAGGAAGCCTGGGCTGGTGTCCCTTCCATTGTGATCTAGCTGGTCACACTGCAGGAAAAAATCCAACTCAAGGGCCAAGCTGGCAGGACTGTTATAGATAGCACAAACCAGCAGCTTGGCTGACCCTTGCACGCTAAGGGTGAGCTGAATTTATTCAATATTTCTTTCATTTTCTGCTCTGGAGAAGGGAAGCATTTGTTCTTCCGTGTGTAGGCCTGGCCTGTCATGAGAACTACAAAGCTGTCAGTGAGCACCCCACAGTGAAAACAGATCCCTGTTTGTTATGAAAATTGTATGCTCTCTTTCGATATGTGTTATCATTTCTGGTTCTTCCGTGACTCAACATTAAAGAAAAATAGGAAATTAGGTAAAGAACTAAATTTTATTTGAGAAAAGGCAAAAACGAAAAGAAAAACTTAACCAGAAATGATAGGGAAGAAAAGGGTTGTGCAGCCTTTTTATATGTCTTTATCATACTGTCAAGGTGTGTCCTTAATTTTCCACTTGATTTTGCATGTCTTTACACATCTTAGTGGAATGTATAAGTGGAAACTATTACAAATGATACAAGCGCTATCATCCTCAATGAATCTGGGTGGATGGAATGTATGTTGGGTAAAGATAAATGCTGCTGAATAAATTCAGAGCTGAATGTGTGTTGGACGGAGTCTTTCCTGGCTGTTATTACCTCTGCTGATTTGAAGTCTAAGTGAGCAGCTTCCATTCCAGCTGACATTATCTGAACCGAACAGAGAGGATGATGGATTGGATCCACTTAGGAAAATGACACAGCCAAAGTAATACCCAGAAACTCATAGTTTTAAATATTTTTATCGCAGCAGAAATGAAATGATTTCTTTCTCTCCTTTCAAGACTAATAACCGGTTTCCAGTTTCATTAAATTGTCTTTTTTTAAAATTCATAATTGACATTTTTGGTCACACGAATTTTATTCACGTTTGAATTTGTGAATATTTTTTTTAAATCACATAAAATTCTCACTTTGGAAATGTCTAGATATTTTTTTCTGTTTGAATATATATGGAGAATAGTCCGGGGTAGCAGCTATGGGAAATGTGAGAAATAGGTAGCATTTAATTAAATGTGTTCTGGATGTTTGGGGAAAACATTCCAGGTTTATTCAACATTTAGGCAACTGCCATCTTTGTAGACTGCAGCCAATATTGGTCTCGGGAGAAGAAACCCCCTAATCCCCGAACTTATTAAATGCTAAATACCTTGTTGAGGAAAGATTGAAGCTGAAAATGTCAACTCTAAAATGTCATAAAATTCTGAAGTTATCATAGCAACGTTAATTTGCTCTTCTCATGAGCCATTTTAAAGTTAGTGAAAATGCCTTTAGCACACTGGCAAAGTTTTCCCACTGAGTGACAGCAAGTAAGTTCATCTTAATTAAGCTTCAAGGTTCCTCCATTTCCTCGCTGGACACAGAAAAGACTTTGTTGGCCCTGTAGAACAAGAAGAAGGCCCTTTGTGATACCACTGGGGGGGAATCCATGGCTAGGAAGTGTCCGGAGGAAAGAAATGCTCTTGGGTAGGCTCTGAGCTCAAAAGCTGGCTGAGGCTACCCCCACTGTGTTAACGTGAAGAAAGTGAATGGCAATTGCATTTTATGCCAGCTGCACCCACTGGGAAGGAGGTGTCCTTGAGACTCTGGGAGGCTTAGAATCCAGGGAGGGCCACACAGTAATGGGGCTTTGCATGCCAGGGCTCACAGTCTGCTTTAAGGGGCTAAATCTTAAAGTTTTTGCTAAACTGCCCTTGATTCCTGAATCACCCCGGAGCTGTGGCCAATGCCATTGGTTTCAGACCTAGTCTTTTGTCCTCGTCCAGTACACCACTCACATACAACCGCTGAAAATGGCACTCGGGTCAACGGCCAAGTCTAAAATAGGCCTTTGAGATCATCTGCTGCAAGTGCCTCTGAACTGGCCCAGGGAGGGTAGGTGCCCAGAGACTGCACACAGCCACCTGGCAAGTTAGGAGCAGGATTGAAACTGTTTTGTGTCCCTGGCCCTCACCAGCTAACTGGACAATCCCGGAAGCATCATTTAAATCTTTGACTTGGATCTCATGTGAAATAGAGATTGTGTGTCAAATCAGATGAAATAATAAATTCTGAATACTTAACCCGGTATTTGGCCTAAGACATTACAATGTACTTATTTAGACTTCCTGCCAGGCCACTTCATATCTTCTTCCTGGCTAGATATGCATGTTGTTTTACAGATTTAAAATGGTATGCTTTTTACGTGCTGTTTCCTTCTCTTCCAAGTCTCCAAATTCTCCAAAACTCCAAATTCTGTGTTTATCTACCTACCTGAGATTTCTTTGTTTGGGGAGAACAAGAAATGTTAAAGTGATGTCTAATTGGTTCCTTGCAGCTAAAAACACCCCAACTGCTACATCTGTTTCCTTTGAATCTTTAAAGAATTTCAGTTTGGATCAATCCAGTGACTTGTGAATGGAGGTTCAAGGTGTATGTTCATTGGGGAATTAATCAGAGACACTCCACAAACTCTAACCCAGTGATTCTCCACTGTGGCTGCACATTGTCATCCCATGGAAACCTACAAATACGAATGCCCTTAAGAATCAAGTGTCTAAAAATTTCACATCATTTGACTTGAAATTCCACCTTTAGGAATCAATGTTTCCTAAGAATATACAGATGTGGACAAAGATATATGCCCAAAGCAGCTCATGTGTTTTTTTTTAAAGCATCTTCCAAGTCCAATTAGAGAAATGGGGAATGGTTATATAAAATATATCTATAAACTACTGCAGATGCATTAAAAATTACACTTACGCTGTGGTGTTACAAGTCAGGATACCATCGTTTAGTGTCTAGTTACAAAAAAGAAATTAAAAAAAGAGAAGTCAGGATGCCATTACCCTTGGGGTAAAGATAGTGCCTGGGAGGGGGCTTCCGAGGTGCTGGTAATGTTCTGTCTCTTCACCTGGGTGTTGTTATACATGTGTATTCACTTTGTGAAAATTCATCAAGGTGTATTCTTTTGAGATGTGTATTTTTAATAAAAATTATGGTAAGATACACATAACATAAACTTGCCCACCTTAATCAGTTTAAGTGTACAGTTCAGTAGTGTTAAGTACATTCCCATTGTTGTGACACAATCTTTCATCTTGCAAAACTGAAACCCTGTATCCATTAAGCCATAATTCCTCATTTCCTGTACCCCCAAAAAAGTAACCACCAATCTACTTTCTGTCTGTGTGAATTTGACCACTCTAGTTACCTCTTACAAGTAGAATCATACAGAATTATACCGTATTTGTCTTTTTTTTTTTTTTTTTTGAGACAAGGCCTCGCTCTGTTTCCCAAGCTAGAGGGCAGTGCCCATACTTCACTGCAACTTCTAACTCCTGGGCTCAATCTGTCTTTGTCTTCCTGCCTTAGCCTCCCAAGAAGCTCTGTCACCTCACCTGGTTAAATTTTAAATTTTTTTGTAGAAATGGAGTCTCACTATGTTGCCCAGGTTAGTCTTGAACTCCTAGCCTCAACTGATCCTTCCTCCTGAGCCTCCCAGAGTACTGGGAGTATAGGCATGAGCCACCACACCTAGCCAGTAGTTGTCTTTTTGTGACTGGCTTATTTCACTTAGCGTAATGTCCTTATGTTTCATTCGTGTTATAGCATATGTCAGAATTTCCTTCTTATTTATTTATTTAATTTTTTTTGGAGACAGAGTCTCACTCTGTTGCCTGGGCTAGAGTGCCGTGGTGTCAGCCTAGCTCACAGCAACTTCAAACCCCTGGGCCCATCCAATCCATCTGCCTCAGCCTCCCGAGTAGCTGGGACTACAGGCATGCGCCACCATGCCCGGCTAATTTTTTCTATGTATTTTTAGTTGGCTAATTAATTTCTTTCTATTTTTAGCAGGGATGGGGTCTCACTCTTGCTCAGGCTGGTCTCGAACTCCTGACCTTGAGCGATCCTCCCGCCTCGGCCTCCCCCAGAGTGCTAGGATTACAGGCGTGAGCCACCGCGCCCGGCCTAGAATTTCCTTCTTTTTTAAGATTGAATAATATTTTATTGTATGGATATACCACATTTTGTTTATCCATTCACCTGTTGATAGACACTTGGGTTGCTTCCACATTTGGCTCTTGTGAATCATGCTGTTATGAACATGGGTGTACAATTATCTCTTTGAGACCCTGCTTTCTGTGCTTCTGTGTGTATACCCAGAAGTGGAATTGCTAGAGACATAGGCACTTTTTTATATGTATGTTATACTTCAATAAGAATTTAACTTAAAAAATACTGATGCCTGGGTTTCACCTTTAGAGGTTCTCACTGAATAGTCTGAGATCAGCCTCAGCATCAGATTTGTAAAGCCTCCTCGGGGATTCTCACATAGAACCAAAGTTGAGAACTCCTGACCCAAGAGATTCACTTAATACATTCCTGCAAACAGTTTGCAGGGGGCTATGCCAAAGTAGATGTCAGGGCCAGTGTGTCCTGTCTTCATACCAGCCTTTGCCTGGTGGCTTTTCTTTTTCTTTCTTTTTTTTTTTTTTTGAGACAGAGTCTCGCTCTGTTGCCCGGACTACAGTGAGTGCCATGGCGGCAATCTAGCTCACAGCAACCTCAAACTGCTGGGCTCAAGCAATCCTTCTGCCTCAGCCTCCCAAGTAGCTGAAACTACAGGCATGTGCCACCATGCCCGGCTAATTTTTTGTATATATTCTTAGGTGGCCAATTAATTTCTTTCTATTTTTAGTAGAAACGGGGTCTTGCTGTTGCATAGGCTGGTTTCAAACTCCTGACCTTGAGCAATCCACCTGCCCCATCCTCCCAGAGTGCTACAGGAGTGAGCCACTGCACCCGGCAACCTGGTGGCTTTTCTAACCCAGATCTATCCCTTCTATCTTCTAACTTAGAATTGCTCCCATCACATGGTGACCTGGACCAGGATGGTGTATCAGCCAATGCTTGTGCTTCCTATCAATTGCAAATAGGGGAGATGGCATAGGTGGGTCCTCATGTTAGCCCTTGCCAGAAGGAGAGGGCAGGGCTGGTTTATGTATCCATGGAATAGGCAGGTGGATGGCTCTGGCGAGACTGAAGGAATAGCCAGGAAGGTCTCCCCAACATACACACAACATTTCTCCCAGTAACTACCCAAAAGTCTTCATCTCCTTTTTTGCACTATTTAAAATCCTGCCAACAAATGAGAACTATTTTTAAAAGCCAATTGGGGGCCGGGCGCGGTGGCTCATGCCTGTAAACCTAGCACTCTGGGAGGCCGAGGCGGGTGGATCCCTCAAGGTCAGGAGTTCAAAACCAGCCTGAGCAAAAGCGAGACCCCGTCTCTACTAAAAATAGAAAGAAATTACTTGGCCAACTAAAAACATATAGAAAAAATTAGCCGGGCTTGGTGGCACATGCCTGTAGTCCCAGCTATTTGGGTGGCTGAGGCAGAAGGATTGCTTGAGCCCAGGAATTTGAGGTTGCTGTGAGCTAGGCTGATGCCACGGCACTCTAGCCCAGGCAACAGAGTGAGATTCTGTCTCAAAAAACAAAAAAAAAAAGCCAGTTGGGGCCAACACAGTGGCTCACGCCTGTAATCCTAGCACTCTGGGAGGCTGAGGTGGGAGGATCACTTGAGCTCAGGACTTCAAGACCAGCCTGAGCAAGAGCGAGACCCCATCTCTACTAGAAATAGAAAGAAATTAGCCAGGCTTGGTGGTGCATGCCTGCAGTCCCAGCTACTCGGGAGGCTGAGGCAGGAGGATCCCTTGAACCCCGGAGTTTGAGGTTGCAGTGAGCTATGATGCCACTGCACTCTAGCCTGGACAACAGAGTGAAACTCTTGTCTCAAAAAAAAAAAAAGCAAATTGGCCCTGGAAGGTTTATATAATCAGCCATTCAAATCATATTGTGAATTAATTCAAAAAGATGTTTTTCAATAATACAGCTGTGATATCAGGACATGAAAGCAGGGTTTTCCAGCCTCCGCACTGTTTATGTTTTGGGCTGGGTGATTCTTTGATGTGGGGAAATGTCCTGTGCATTGTAAGACACTGAGCAACGTCTCTGGCCTCTCCCCACTAGGGATGCCAGAAGCACTCCACCCCCAGTTGTAATCACTAAATATGTCTCCAGACATTGACAAATGTCCCCTTGAGGGCAGAGTCCACCCCCACCTCCACCCAGTTGGAAACCTCCCCACTGAAGGAATGAGAATTTTGATGGAAGAAGCAAGGAGGAAGAAAGTTTGCAACATAGAAAATTCAGAGGCGGTTAGGCCTGGAAAAGGTCGATACCGCTTTCTTCTCATGAGGACTTGTGTCTCAGCCCCAGGAAACTCCCCTTCCGGTTGTGGGGCTGAGAGCCAGGCGCACCATGGGAGATAGGAGAGCACTAAAGACAAAGTCCACCTGTTGTGACACATTGTCTTGTGCCTACATGGCAGCTGTGTCATTTGGCACCTCTCTCTTTCCTCCCAGCTCCCTTACTGCCTCCCAAATGGGAAGTGTTGTGAGGTTAGGACTTATCATGATAACCATCCTG
Organism: Lepilemur ruficaudatus; assembly: GCA_963574885.1. NCBI lineage: Eukaryota > Metazoa > Chordata > Mammalia > Primates > Lepilemuridae > Lepilemur > Lepilemur ruficaudatus. Next base: position 24,818 of record CAUYRT010030405.1, read on the forward strand.
CGCCCCTGCCCCTGCCCCCGCCCAGAAAAATATTTCTGATTTTTCATGGTGACAAAGCTAACTCTTATGAATACCACAAACACGGTTTGTTCACTGACACACACCTGTCATGTATCACATTTAAGACAATAATACACATTCCCAGAGCTCTTTAATTTAAACCTGCCCTAACGCTAAGGGACTCTGTGCCGCTAAGGTAGTGACATCTTTAAGTGCTGTGCACAGATGGCCCAGGGCTGAGCTCGGCTTTCCACAGTGACCCAGAAACTCTGACCTAGACTTGCAGTCACGCTCTTCCTCTCAGGCCCTTTCCCACGTTGGCGCAAGAATCTTAAAAGCTGCTTTCCAAGGCGCTCTCGCTGACAGCCTGTTCTGTGCCTTTTTCCCTTCCGCTCTGTTCTCTCCACCTTGGGCTGCTGCCTCACCAGGGTAGTGGGAGCCTAAGGTCCCCTCTGTGAGGAATATCCAGCCGACACTTTCTGCTGCCGGCAGGGGAGCCAGCACAGCTGCAGGTGCAGACACTGGCCTGTGGCTTGGTGTCCCCTGCCAGCCGCCCTCAGACTGTGGCCCTAATGGGGCGGCCATTTTGCAGTTAAAGACGGCGGTAAACAAAGCGTTTGCCCCGGAGCTGGTCTCAGATTTAATAGAGGATGTGTGTAGGCTTTCAGTGTGCCTCGGCCCACAAGCTTTAACCACTGTACAAACTGATTTAGAACACTAAAGCTCAGCTGTTTGTTTAGTGGCTTTATTGACTCAGTTCCCGCCTCTCAGGCAGGTGGCCCGGGCAGGCCACTCAATCATTGTTCTGACTCTCTCCTCAGTGACACCCGGGCCTCCCTGTTGAGAGTTCCTTTCTTTATTTCATTTTCTGGTCCTTGAAAAGTCAGGCAATCAACTCACACTTACAGGTGTAGCGTTTCATTTTTAAAGAGGCATAATTCACTCTAGTCAGTATTTTCAGCTGTCGAATTGGGTTTGTTGTGTAACAGGGACTTTTCCACTTTCCTCTCGGTTATAGGAAAGGGCTGATTTCATGGGTGACCAGGAGGAGTGCTGTCACTGCTCTGGGGGATTAACTCTTTGCCTCCCTGGGCCTCATTTGTCAGTGGCTGCCAAAGTGCCCTAGTGTATAATTAGGACATACGTTAAGATAGACACAAAGCTTTTGCAAACTTCCTGTGGCACCTGGCTCCACTATTGATTTGGGCCAAAAAGAAAAATATTTTCATAGTGCATTGGAACAATAATATCGATTATTAAACATATACTTTGTGCAAAGTACTATGCCTGGTGGGTTTTTTTCTTAGAAGGACTGGCACCTTTGTCTTCACCACAACCTTTGTGCTGGTATCGTTGCTCTCTTGCATCAGAAAGGGGAGGGAGGCCCAGAGAAGTGAACTGGCTCGCACACAGTCCCGTAGCGTCTGCACACAGAGCAGGAATTCAAGCCCCGTCTGCCGGACTCCAGAGCCTGCACCACTCGCCACACCTGAACTCTCTCCCTATGCGCTGACCTCTCACGCAGGTGAGAAGGAAACCCCACAGGCTCCGGGCAGGGGCAGCAGTCACCGAGCCCAGCGAGGCTTGTAGTGGCGCAAGTGGGTTTACTGCGCTTGTGCCCCTCAGAGTCCACCTGGCAACTTCTCCCAGTGGTACAGAACTGACGCCCTCTCTTCTCCACCACCCCGAGCCGTCCTTAGGCAGCTTCCTCGAGCTTTCTGCTCAGAGGGCAGAGCTCATGTGTCACCTGACCTTGTTGCTGGTAAAGGAAGTTGGGAGCAGCACACATGCACATACCCAGTGACACAATACACATTGATTTGCACACCCACTCACAGGTACATACACACAAGCACACACTCAGGTACACAATACACATTGGTTTGCACACCCACTGACAGGTACATACACACACATGCACACACATGAGCACACATATGCACACTGACACATTCACTCAGACACACTCAGACACACCCACACACATATCCACTCTCAATATACTCATTCACACTTTCACTTACAGATACGCACACACATCACTCTCACACCCACTCACAAATACACACAGTCACAACCCGCATGGGCACGAATTCATACCCACACTCACCCGCATACATTCACTCACACATACATGCACATTTATTCACACACATGCACACTCATACATTCACACACACTCATGCACGTGTACACCTCTTGCTTTACCGCATGCAAGTGGCGTACCCGCTGTGGTGCGAGGTCAGAAGGCCAGCGCCCAACATAGTCAACTGCCAGAGGGACGGGTAGTGCACTGTGGGATGTCGTGACTTTCCAAGGCCATTTGAAATCATTGCAGAACTTACAGGAAGGACCCAGGATTTTTTGTGAGGAAAGTTGATCTCTGTCCTAACTTGAATTGCCACAGTCTTCATGAATCAGGCTTTTGGCACCAGGCCCTTAGCTCAGAGCATACCCTTTGGAGCCTCACTCGAGGGCTCTGTGACCTTGGGCAAGCATCTTAACTTCTCTTTGCCTCCATTTCCTCATCTATAAAATGGGGATAATAGTGGTACTTGCCTTAGAGAGTTATGAGTATTAAACTAGCTAATACCTTAAAGCAGGCAGACCAGGGCAGGGAGGGTATAAACATGCTTAAAAACAGAAGAATCTCAATGGTTTGGGTTCCCCCACCACTATTAACCTGCTACAATGGGTACAGAAGTATATATCAATTTGAGATTTTGAGACAGAAATGAGGTCCAAGGAGAGATTTACTGAGCCTTAAGAGCATTCTGTCCTGGTGGCTGCAATCTATAAAACCTTACACTTGAAAAAGTTTCAGGGCAGGACAGGGCTAACTTTTGCCTTCTGAGTCGCAGGGAATGTCAAACTGTCACTTGGGTCAGATGGGCGGCATCAGACTGCCAGAAAGGCCAGGATTAGCGCTTTGTTGTACCCTCTCCCCCTCAGTTAAAAGAACCCTCGTTTTGTGAGAATTTTGAGAAAAGCAGTTGGGGAAGGCGCCATGCAACAAATAAGAATTTTATTTTTGTGCTCAGCTGACTTGTAAGCAGGTAGAATCTAAGAATTAATACGTTTAATCTATGATTCAAAGATATCTCCCCTTAAAAGTTATAGAAGGAACTGAAGGTATTTTAATTAAGAGCAGTTAGACCAATGGCACTATTTTGTTCTATTTTTCCTTTGATCAGCTCTGGGATCATTTATCAAATCTTCCCAGTCTTCATTACCCCAGGCACCTTCCTTGTCCTGTTTGTTCATCTCCTCGGGCCTCCCTGACAGTCACTGCTTTGGCAGTGACTCTGGGCCGTGCTTTCTCTCTCCTTCGCTCTGTGAGGGTCTACACCCCCATTTGAATTAAGCCGCTCCTTCAGAAAGTGCCCACAACAAACCAACCAGCTAGAAGTAGTTCCTTTCTTTTCCATCCTGCCTCCCACCCCTGAGTTTGGCCAATACTTGATCAAAAAGGCGCTATTTGCCTTAGAATTCCAACTATTTCCTTATCAGAGCCCTCATCTCATCAAAGGAATGACCAGAAAGAGGCTATTTTTACAGTCCCTGAAAGCACAAGTTCCTCTTTCTCATTCACCCCATAAAAGACTAATACAGATTACACAAGCAATTTTCCTTTATGATTTGCTTTTTGTTTACATTTTCCCCCATGTTTACGAAACAATCCCTATCTAAGCCTAGAGAATTGTTGGAATGATTCACTGAATGCTAGTAGGAGTTACCTGAGGAGACGGCATGCAGAGTGATTTTTATTTAATATATTAATTTCTGCTTTTTACTTTTCTGTATTGATTAATTTAAAAATGAACATGCCTAATTTTTGTAAAAAATAAAGCCATTTAAAAACATTTATTTTTTAAGAGATGGGGTTTCATTATGTCGCCCGGGCTGGCCTCAAACTCCTGGGCTCCAGTGATCCTCCCACCTCAGCCTCCTAAGTAGCTGATACTACAAGCACAGGCCACCACACCACTTTTTTGGCTTGAAACAAAGCCATTTTAAGACAGAATTTTTTAAAACACACACACAGTAATACTGCTATACTTCTTTCAAGTGCTTTGGGATGTGCCATTTTTTTCCCTGTTAGTTTCTGAGCACCTCGCTGGGCAGGCCAGGTAACCTCAAAAGCCAGGTCAGCAAGGTTTCTTCCCCAGCTCTCTTCAAAGCATGTTTTGACTGAAAAGAAAGTTACTCTAGATATGAAGCCAATGTTCTCCTTCATCTCAGAAGGCATAGTTGGATTATATTACCAACTCGTGAAAATGTTGTAAAATATACCTACCAGGTGTATTTTTTCAGGTATATTTTTGTTGGACTTCTCTAAAGACAATCAAAATGCTCAGTTGGGAAAGAGTGTTCAGAGGTTACAGAGTGTGGGCTCTTCCCAGCATCTTTAAACAGAAAGGGAGTCCTTCTAAACGAATGCCAATTTTCTCTTGGTGGGCTTCATCAGCTACACTTCGGATATACATTCTTGGAGTTGATTTCAACTTCTAATTGAAGTACACTATGCATAGAAAAATGCAGATATCATAAATGTACAACTCAATTTTTATAAACTAAACATTCTTGTGTAACCATAACTCAGATCAAAAAACAAAACACTACTAGCACCCAGAAATTCCCCCCAATTCCCATTTCAATCACAAACCTCCCCCTCGACCTGAAGGGTAACCATAATCTTGACTTATTAGTTTTGCCAGTTTTATACTTTATGTATTGATAAGTACATTATACAGCTAACTTTCATGTCTAGCTCCCTTCTTTCAAACCCGTGTTTGTGAAATTCATCTGATTTTGTGTTTAATTGGAGATAATTCATTTTCCTTTCTATGTAGCATTCCGTTGTATAAAGATATTACAATTCATCCATTCTATTGTGAATGGTCAGTGGATAATGTACAATCATGAGTTTTTATGATCAGTGCATTCTAATACATTCTAATACATGTTTTCTGGTAAATTATATGTATGCATGTCTGTTGGGTATGCTCATAGGAGTGAAATAGGGTATGCAAATGTTCAGCTTTACTAGATACTGCTCAATGGTTTTCCAAAGTGTTTGTACCAATGGACCACCATGTAAGAGAATTCCAGTGGAATTGAAATGGAGAATTTCGGTTTTGACAAGATTTGTGCTTGGATGGTAGCCCTGGAAATACTTGCCTAAGCCCAAAGATGATGACATACAGGAGTCCTTCCAAAAAGTCGAAAATGCCATTCATTTTTCACATTAATTTTCAGGATAAATCATCTTTGCAAAATAGATAAGGATACATCTTATGCTGATTTCTCCTGAAGCTGAAAAAATATGACAGAAGAGATCAAAGTGCTTTTTTATAAGAGCCTTCTTAAGTCTGCTATCTCCCATTGCAGCCCCAGAGCTTTGATTTTAAGTACACATGCCCGCCCATGAATTTGTTACAGGAACGTCACGCTCAGGCTCAGGCTGGCATTTCTACTATAACATGGCTAGTTTCAAATAACAAAGTCTAACACCACAAACCCTCATTGCATTTGCCAGGCAATCAGCCAGCCAGAGGGCATATTCATAAACTGTCTTGCCTGAGCTGAGAGGGCTTCTGACAGTTTTAAATAGAAAGAGAAGCCCATCCAGGCCTCCTGGCCTAGCTGTTCATCAGATGCAGCCAGGTAGCTTTATTCATTTATTTTTAACTGACAAATAACAATTGCACATATTCATGGGATACATACTGATGTTTCAATACATATAAAGTATAGTGATCAGATCAGAGTAATTAGCATATCCATCATCTCAAATATTTATCATTTCTTTGTGCTGGGAACGTTCAATATCCTTCTTTTAGCTATTTGAAACTATGTAATGTATTATTTTTATTTTTATATTATAGGGGTAAAAATGTTAAGGTTACATATATTGCTCTTGCCCTACTTCCCCCCTTGAGTCAGAGCTTCAAGCATGACCGTCCTGTAATGTATTATTGTTAACTAGCATTGTTAACTATCATCCTATGTAACCATCATAACATAGGACACTAGGACTTATTCCTCCTCCCTAGCTGTAATTTTGTATCCTGTAACAAATCTCTCTCTATCCCTCCCTTCCCATATCTTTCCCAGCCTCTGGCATCCTCTGTTCTGTTTTACTTCTATGAGATCAACTATTTTTAGCTTTCACACATGAGTGAGAACATGTAGTATGTGGAGCAGTTTGTTATTTTTTTTTAAGATAGAGTCTCACTCTGTTGCCCGGCTAGAGTGCCATGGCATCAGCCTAGCTCACAGCAACCTCAAACTCCTGGGTCTCAAGTGATCCTCCTGCCTCAGCCTCCCGAGTAGCTGGGACTACAGGCATGTGCCAGCATGCCTGGCTAATTTTTTCTGTATATTTTTAGTTGGCCAATTAATTTCTATTTTTAGTAGAGATGGGGGATCTCTCTCTTGCTCAGGCTGGTTTCGAACTCCTGACCTTGAGCCATCCACCCGCCTCGGTCTCCCAGAGTGCTAGGATTACAGGCATGAGCCACCACACCCGGCCTGGGGCAGTTTTTTAAACTACAGATTTCCCCATTCCCATTTTAAAACAATTGAACTGAATTCCTTGGGATTAGGACTTGGGAATCTGTATATTATAAAGTTCTCAAGTGGTTCTGATTTGAATGGAGGCTACTAGTAAACCTTTAGAATTGCTGTTGCTCTAGTTTTAAAAAAATGATAACTATCTGATACAAATACTATAGCAAAATCTTGAAAACAAGAAGGAAAAATGAATTAAAGATCAGAACTTTTTCCCTCCTTTAAAGCAGTCCATCAAAATACAATATTTTGCCAAATGAAACACTGATGACAGTGCTCAGTTGAAGACGGTCTGATTCCAGGGGAATAACAGAGGTCAGTAAAAATCACACGTGACTTAACAAGCTGCTGAATGTTCTCACATATTTTTTTTCACTTAATCACTCAAGACCTCTTTAAGGTAGAAATAATAATTCCCAATCTACAAGAAAGGATACAGAGGCTTGGAATTAAGTGAAATAAACTTTGTGTCCTAGCTCTGCCATTTCATGTGTGTATGTCCTTAGATAACACAAACCCAAGTCCCTGGATTCCAAATGTTACGTATTTCTCACTATCACCCGGTGCTCTGGGAGTCAGAAAGCTACCTAAAGGCCACCAGGAATTAAGCATTTTGACAGCTCTGAATGAGGTCCGTGAGTCCTTCTGGACTCCCTTCTATCCTCTTTCCTCTCCTCTCCTCCCTTCCTCTGATTTGCTTTTAGTGTCTCCCATGCAATGGGTATCTGCAACGTGCTAGGGCATCAGAGATTAAAGAAAAAGTCCCTACCTTCAGAAAATTCACAGTGCAGTGGGAAGGTCGAGAAATAATTGTGTGGTGATGCACCAAACGCCAGTACGGTTAGGTCAAATTGAGAAGGGGAGTTATGCTAGATCAGCCGCCACAGTGGGCCTGTGGATTCATATGCTCCGCTTAGATGAAAAGTCCAAATTCCTAAAGGTAAGAAGTGCTTGCTTTGATGTGTGCTCACTTCAAAGGGGGACTGTTTTATTTTGAAACAATCCCACAGCCTTCGATATCCTATTAGTACATCCTTCAAAATATGGCTTTAGATCTTTCATCTATGTTCTATAACATGTGTTTACCCTTTCCTGACTAAATTTAGAAGCATACCATCTTATTAGTAGTTCATTTATATACTCTTTAAAGAATTGTCAATGTTCAAAAGAGGTATAGAGGCCTTAAATAAGTGCGTTGTGGAGAGGTCAGGGATTCCCTTCTAGGTCTAGTGGATAGGAAAACAACTTCCAATATACCAGGAAACAACTTTGTTTATCCTCAGCCACTGGCGAGGTAGAGCAGGTGGGTAGGTGTGTGTGTTCACATGTGTGTGGCAGAGGTCAGTAGCAGATACATTTTCCAACAAACTGTTTCAACAATTGTTTTCATTAGTGGCAATAAACCACCCACTTTGTTTTCAAGCACCAAAGAATTATTCAACAATACTAAATAGTTGGTAGGTGCCCACTGGGTACCAGCAGCTTCTTAGACACAAGGTCCACAGTGGAAAAGGAAACAGATACGTTCCTGCCCCTCTGAGGACCAATTAAACATTTCTAGAAGAGTGAATGTAAGCGTTGCTCTTAAATCTAACACTTTACATCATTGCTTAACCCGCTTGGCATTTCCAAAGCACCACACACTGTTGACGGTTCCATTTCTGAGTATTCGGTCTCCTTCTCATCTTCATTATTTCCCCTTTGTACAATTGTGACATCCTCTCCCCAGCTCTCTGCTCCAGGGCCTCCAACTTTTAATCTAGTTCCATCTTTCACTTTTCCACTGAAGTTATCTTTTTTCCTCCTTTCCGACTGTAAATAACAATAACTGACAATTGCACGGGCTTTTAAAACATTCACAGAGAAAGCTCCATCCACCGTCTGCATCAATGAGCACTCATGGCGAGCCTCACATGTGCCGGGCACAGTGCCTGGCACCCACCCTCATAGTGAGTGCTGATAACACGGTGTGTGACAGGCTCGAACACAGTCTTCTAATCCTTGGTTCTGGTTCTTTGTATCTGTTGCAGGTGGTTCCCTGGGAAGCAGAGCTGGATATGAAGATTAACGTGCAGGAGCTTTATAAGGAATACTTTGGGACCAGGGTCCATGTAAGGCAAAGGGAGGATGCAGCACTGGGCAAAGGGGAGGTCAAGCTGCGGCACCCTTTCGAAGGAAGTCTCAGCTGACCCGACTCAGAGTTCTGAATATGGGATGACTCTCCAGAACCGTCTGCTTGGGAAGTTAGACTGACAGATGAGGATCATGGGCACTGTCAGCAGGGGAGGAATGAGTCCTTCAGTCAGGAAGGGGCATCCGGGCAGCACATCACAGCACCCACCACGCCATCCCACACGCATCAGGTTCAGTGATGCAACTGACCTCACGTGTTGCCCTGAGCTCATGGGCAGAGAGCTGAGCTCCTGAGGCCAGGCCACTGCCAGGTGTAGGGCAGTGCAGGAAGAGGCTGGAATGGGTCTGATCAAATCTTAGCGGATAAATGAGCAAAGACCAAGTCAGGCCAAGGCAGGCAACCCTATTTTCTGCCTCAGGTCTTTCTGTAGAGGTGCTGCCCCTCTGTGTTCTTCATCCAATCTTCATGTCTCCACTTACACATGACATTCTCTGCTGTCTCCTCTGGCTCCAATCTAAATTAAGATCCTGGTGACCCACTTGCTTAATATCCTGGACTTTGCCTTTGTAACACCTGTTACTCTGTGGCCCACTCTGTGGCCCACTGTGACCCAACTATTTATCCAATGTTTGCTTTCCTATTTTACTGGGACCCTCATGAAGCCAGGCATTTTCTTTCTATTGTGGTATCCTCCATGTTCAGTGGGGTTTCTGACACATAGTGGGTGCTCAATAAACACTTTTGAAATAACTAAAATTGCAATAGGGGCTCTGTCGGGGTTCTTTGGTTGCAAGCAACAGAAATGGACTCTGGCATTATTAACCAAGGGAGTTATGGAAAGAACAAGGGGGACCCCCAGGACCACAGGGGAAACTGGGAACAGGGGTGAAGACAGGCAGCACCCAGCAGCTCTGGAGTCAAGAGACACGAGCTGCTGGACAAAGGAACCATCTTCAATCTCTGCCATTTAGCTGGGAGTCACTTTCCACAGGGGTCAGAGAATGCCTGATTGGTCTTGCCTGGGTCATATGCTGTCCCTTTGGTTAGAAGAAGACAGAGAGCTGACAAGAGTCCCACCAGAATGTATCCAAAAGGAAACTAGGGGTGGCTGAAAAAAAAGGCGTGGATGAAGGGCAACCAACAAAACAAAACGAAACTAAAAACATTCCCATTGCAGGATCCAGAGAAAGGAAGGAGAGTCCTAATCATCTGGGTGTATCAAGAAAGAATCCCTGGGGGTAGGTATAGGGTCTATCTTGTTTATCTCTCACCCAGTGCCACGCACAATGGCTGCCGCTCTGCAGATGTTTTAAAAATCGGGCAGCTGTGGGAGAAACTATCTGTGCCCATCCCATGCCCTCAGCTCTTACCCTTTCTGTGCTTGCTTATGGCTTTCCCATTGTGAGTATCTGAGACTTTGGCCACTGGACCGTGCTTGGCCTATGGGTGGGTGCAGGAAGTACTGGGAGTTTACACCCTGGGAGCCGCCTGCAGCCAGTAGCAGATGGAGGTGGGTGGGGGAATATCTCAGCATCCTTGTCCCTGCTCTACACAGTCACCCAGAGGTCCCATGTGATTACGTCCTTGACGCCCACGGCAGGAACCTGCTCTTTAATGCACATTATAGAGCCCTCCTCTGTCCTCCTTCCCTGTCTCACTTCTCCACCTTCCTGCTGGGGCTTCCTGGAATTCTTCCAAATGAACTACTTGCAGAGGGGACAGGGGTGGTGACTGGCTCTCAGTAACTCCAGGAAGATGAGCAGCACCCTGAGGTGGCATTGGAGAATATTTGCTTTCTGGCCGATACGTTCTTATGTTTCACTTATCCCTCCTACCTTCCCCTCAGCCCCGGACCTTCTGTGGTCACATCCACTGGAACCAGTGAGTGTGTGTGCCCAGGATGGCAGCTCAGTTTTCAATCAGTCTAAGGAAAACGTAGTTAGGTGGATCAGCTGCCGTCCAGGAAACTCCCTACACACTGCGTGGTCGTGACTGGGCATGCTCTGGGCGCCTTGCTGCTTGGATGGCCTCCCTGCAGCTCTCCCACTCTCCTACTTGCCTGGGACATGGGATTTGCACAGCTGCTGTCCTAGAGGATCACCCACATCACCCCCAAGATGCATAACCCCATGAATAACATCTCACTTCACTATCTGTTCAAGGATTGGCCTTGGTCTCAGAGAGATCTTTCTTAAACCTGGATCTAGTCAGATACGCTTTTGCTCAGAAAGTTTCAATGGCTCCCCAATACTTATAGCATGACATTCAGTTTCTAAGTGGGCTCTTCCAGGCCCAATCAGCCTCTTTAGCGCTACCTCTGGCCACTCCTCCCGTGGCCCTGGGGCAGCCACACTGGGCTGCTGTTATCCTCGCCCTACAAATGGGCAACCTGTTGCCCATCCTGTGGCTTTGCCTTTGCCGATTCTCTCCCTCGAGTGATCCCTCCCTCTCTTCTGGGTCTGGTGACACCTCTGTTCTACAAAGCGACTGAGAACACCACCTCCATATCCAGGTGGAAGTCATCGCTCTTCCTGCCTGCTTTGTTTATACTGTTATAGCAGCCCTTAGCAAGCTTTGTTGCAGCAAGCTGCATGCAAAATTTCTCTGATAGAATGTAAACTCTGAAGCCCAGATTTGCAGCCTTGGATCACCCATGTGACCAGAGCTCCATGAATACTTTCATGTTTTAAATAAGTAACAATAAACTTTTAAAAATCTCTTTTGGTTTTATTGTTATCAGATCTTTACAGGAAGAATAAGCTAGAGAGAAATTGTTTCTAGTGCAAATTCATTTTAATATAGGGCTCCCTGAGAAGAGGTTCCAAAATAAACAAGATATCAGGCAGCATCATGAAATTCTAGAAATGTTCCTGGTGCAAACGTGAAGGTTCCATGAGGGGATGAGGTGCCTGGAGCCAGAATCTTGGGTGATTTCCTATGATGTGCTCCCTTAGAAAGAAAGGTTTTTTAAAAAGGCTTTTGATACATTTCTTTCAAATGATTTTCAAATGAAAAATTCAAATATAATCAATGTACATCAAAAGGAACTTCACAGCATTCATTTTCTCCTGCTGGTGTTACCTAGCCAGGTACTTTGGGCAACTACAATTTTAACATGCTTCACTTTGCTCTAGGAAATCGGTGCAGTCTGATGAACGACTAAGTTCATTGACATCTGGAGAGATGGGGCTTTAAGGGGACAAATGCATTGCTGAGCAATCCCAGCAATCTCTGCCAACAGAAAATGGGCAGTAACTGCAGCCAGGAACGCTTAGCCCTCAATACTGTTTTTAAGCAGCATCGACGCCACCATGGCAGAGGAGGGCAGCTGAGTTCCCTTCATAAAAGCCTTGCTGGTTACTTAGCACCTACCACGTGCCAGGCACCATGAGCTTGAGCTCCGTGCTTGTATATCTCGTTAACCTTCACAGGAACCTATGAGATAAGGACTTCTATGACTTGCATTTTGCAGATGAGGTTTCCAGAAGCCAAGAAACTGTCCAAGGTCACAGGGCCTCTCTGCAGGAAGGCAGAACTAGAACCCAGGTTTGAATAACCCCAGAGCCTGTGCCCTGGCTCTAAACCTGCTCCTTGTGAACTTGGCCGCATGTTAGAATTACCCTGGGATCACGGAAAGATGCAAAATAAATCAGACAAACAATCAACCACAACAAACAAATAAGATATATTCATCCTTACGTGGCAATAGGGTTCTCTAAAAAACAGAGCAGGGAAGAGGGATGGGGTGATGTGTGGAAAAGGGTAGGGTGGTGCAATTTTAAATATCATCAGGAAAATAAGCAGTGAGATAACTTATTAGTAAAGATCTGGGGAAAAAAGAGCCATGTGGTTCCCCTAGAGAAGAAATGTCCAAACAGGGGCTACATGGCAAGCACAAGGCCCCGTTATAGGACAACTGGCCAGTGCAGCTGGAGTGACTGCAAGAGGTGGTGGCAGCAGAAGATGAGGTCAGAGGATCATGTGGGGCCTTGTAAACGATGGTGAGACTTCTCTGCTCTCACTACGTATGTCTACTGATCAAATTACTCATATTCAATCTTTTACAAACATTTAAAACATACATAAAAGTAGAATTGGCCTAAGCTACATTAAAAAATATGTCTTCAAAGCTGGAGCAACTCAGCAAATGTTTGGGACCAGGGTACAGAGAAGGGAGGGGTCAGAGAACCAGGAAAGATGGGAGGGTGCAGCAGGGCCCAGTGAGGGCTCCAGGGAGTCCCTGACCACCTCGAGGCCATCATCCCTCTGACACTGGAGAGAGTGTGGTAGGGGCTAATGGGAAAATCCAAGCTTTCTCATTAAAAAATAACAATGGCGCCATGGATGCGTGAGTGCTGTCCTCCCAATTCTTCTCTTTATAAGAAATCAGCATTTTTTTCTATCCTTGCTTAGCTTCTGCCTTGCCACTTCCTACCTCGTTTCTTTGATTTTAATTCTGCTCTCCTGACCGTGCTATAGACTGTGTCTGTTTAACCAGCCATGGTCCTTCTCTTCACATCCTCAGAGTGGCCTCCTCATGCCACCCCTAACTCCAACCAGGCCACTGTCTTGGGTGGTGGTCATGCTCCTGTGATCACCTCTGCCCCACCGCATCCCCTACCACAACCCTCTCTCACACCCTAATCTCACCCCTAGTTCCGGGTCTTGGTCCCTTGCTGGCAGACTATGAGGTTGGTGGCCCCCAAGAAACCACACCTTGAAAGAGTCAGTCTGTGCGGCGCCTCCTGCATTGACTCTGGAATGGGCCACATGATTTGCTTTGGACAAAGGGACATTAGCAAATATGCAAGCAGAGGCCCCATTAGTGCCAACACATTGAGGCTGGTGTTCTGGAAGTCACCTACCACATTGTAAAATCACTCAGGCTAGAATCCTGAGCATCGACAGGCCACATGCACCGAGACCCTGAAGGACAAGGCACCACCGCAGACCATCAGTCCAAACCAGGCTTCCCGGTGAGCGTGACCGTGTGATGCATGTGTGCCGCAGCACGTGAAGCAGGAGGCTGCCCAGCTGAGCCTGTTCAGCCCTCAGACCCATGAAAAACTGAGAAGTCCTGTATTTGCTTTAAGCCACTAATTTTTGTGGTGTTTTATAACACTGCAACGGATAAGCAAAGCAATCCCCATCTCAGAATAGACCAAAAACCCTGTTCTTTCCCGGCCTGGCCAGGCCACCTGCACACTGTGACGGCCTCAGTCTCTGTATGTCTATACAAGTCACCAGCACCTGCTGACTCAGCTCCACCTGAACCTGGGATCGCCACAGCATCTGGTTTGGGACAGTTTGACATTCGCCCTTTCTGAGCAGGAAACAAACTGAGAGAAAACTGTGTATACAAATATCAGTTATTCTCAGGCTATGTTGTGACTCATGTGCGACTCTCCCTATATAATCCGGGGCCTGTATCTATCTGTCACTGTGCTGAGTCACCGCGTGGCGATGGATTCCTGTGTGCATTGTCTACCGGCCAGGGAGCACAGTCCTGGTCCCCGCTCACAAACACCCTCTTGCCTCACGTCCTTTAAAGCGAGGAATCGTTGGCAGCTTTATTTATTTATTTTTAGAAAAGCCTAGCTGTTTTAAAACAAGACTCAAATTTTTAAAATTTAGTTCCAGGAATACTTGAGAAAAACTGATATTTTTGCATTTCAGAAAGAGAGTTACATCCTTATTTTTGAAGGATTACTTGCAAGCTCGTGCTAATATTTCTGTGCACTAAATGTGGCTCTGGAATTTTGGAGGCGTGAGTGGCTTCCGTTTGTAAATTGGCCACATGATGTCCTGCGTGATGCATTGCTAAGTATGACGCATCTGATAAGAGGGACTCTGGTCTAGTCCATCACTGTATCCTCAGCCTTTGGCACAGGGCCAGGCACAGAGATGTGCTTTATAGTGAGTAAACAGATTGTGAGAAATTTGATGCCTTGGAAATACTTTCAATATCCTATAGGAAACCATATATCTTCATAAGCCAAAAAAAAAAAAAAAATCAGAGTTAAAAAACCACTGCTCCAAATATGGTAAAAAAAAAAAAAAAAAAAAGTTCAGTACTCTTTTTTCAATTCCTGTGTTAAATATTGGTGTGAAAACAAGCTTAATATATGAATGAATGAGCTCTACAGAATTACAGTCAAGTCAGTAAGAAACGAATTGTTTGTGTGCTTATTAGGATTCTCATTAGAAATTTGAAAGCAAAGGCAAAATTTTGAAAGTGAAAGATCTTTTAAAGTATCATTTTCCTGATTAAAAGCAATATAGGTTTACTTTAGATGTTTTAGAAAATGCAGGTAAGTAAAAGTGAACAAAACAAAAACTATCTCTAAAGACAATTTTTAAAAGTTGCTGCCTATCCTAACTACGTTTAACAAAAGTGAGATTACAATATTTTGCAATCTGCTTTGTTCCTTTACCAATATATCATGCATCACTTTTCATTTTGTTAAATATTCTCCTGTTATCATTTTTAAAAGATAAATTGTATTTTTTTACTCCATTTAGAGTGGGTACCATATGCTTTCTTTAATCGCTCCTCTAATTTTGGATATTTATATAGTTTACAATTTTTTTACTCTTACAAGCAGTGCTATAATAAACATACTTGTAAAAACATCTTTGCAGGTATCCATGATTATTTCCCAAGGCCAGATTCCAAGAAATGGATTTCCTGAGTTGAGTAGTTTGCATTTAAGTCTTTTGATATGTGTTGTTAAATTTCCTTTCAGAAAACTGTCCCTATTTCTATTCCCCTCAATTAGCTCTTGGACACTCATCACCACTGCTTATTATTATTGCTTTTGTTTTCTTTGTAAATATGATAGATGAAAGTAACAGCCTATATTTGAAAACTCTCTTATTGTTAGAGAAATTGGACACTTCTCTGTTTCTTGAATTATTGGTGAGATTAGGTATTTTGAGATATTTGTGGACCATTTTTGTGTTTTGTTTTGTCAAGTACCAATACATGTCTTATGGCTATTTTTTCTATGTGATGTTTTCCTTTTATATATATATATATATATATATATATATTTTGAGACAGAGTCTTACTGTGTTGCCCGGGCTAGAGTGAGTGCCTTGGCATCAGCCTAGCTCACAACAACCTCAAACTCCCGGGCTCAAGCAATCCTTCTGCCTCAGCCTCCCAAGTAGCTGGGACTTTAGGCATGCGCCATCATGCCCAGCTAATTTTTTTAATATATGTGTATATATATATTTTTTTAGTTGGCCAATTAATTTCTATTTTTAGTAGAGACGGGGGTCTTGCTCTTGCTCAGAATGGTTTCGAACTCCTGACCTTGGGCGATCTACCTGCCTCGGCCTCCCAGAATGCTAGGATTACAGGCGTGAGCCACCGTGCCTGGCCTTCCTTTTATATTTTGATTTGGGTGTGCTCTTTATGTAGAAATGATACAGACTCCTTTTCCTATAACTTGCAAATATTTTGCCTGTGTGGTCATTTGTCTTTTAATATTGTTTGCAGTGATTTTGACATAGATTTTTTTTTAAGTAAATAGATTGACCTATCTTTTTCCCTTCATAGTTTCTGCCTTTGATGCTATACTTAGAAATCTGTTTGCACCACGACTATTAAAAAAATATTCATTAATACTCATTTACATTTTCTTTTAATACTATTGTAGTTTCTTAAAATTTTAAATTTATATTTAACCCTTTTTGCCCCTGCTTTTTAATATGTCTTTCCTTATACTTTGTTTGGGTTTAATTTACTGTACTTCACCAGTTTCTTGATATGGCTGCTGAGAATATTTTTTTTTTTTTTTTTTAAAGACAGAGTCTCACTCTGTTGCCCAGGCTAGAGTGAGTGCCGTGGCGTCAGCCTAGCTCACAGCAACCTCAAACTCCTGGGCTCGAGCAATCCTTCTGCTTCAGCCTCCCAAGTGGCTGGGACTACAGGCATGTGCCACCATGCCCAGCTAATTTTTTCTATATATGTTTAG
>CAUYRT010030406.1:0-11442 GCA_963574885.1 Lepilemur ruficaudatus
GCGCGCGGGCGGCCGGGCGCCGGGGAAGCGCAGGGCCCGGGCGCGCGCGCGCCGCGGGGCGTCCTCCTGCGCGGGCACGCGGCGCGGCGACGCGCGGTTCTCGGCCTGCGCGAGGCGCGGCCCTGGCGGCCCGGCGGGCGCGCGCGCGGCCTCCCGGAAGCCGGCGCGGTTCTCGGCGGGCGGCGCGGGCTTCCGGCGGCGCGGGTCGGGCCAGACGCGGGCGGCCGGGGTGGCCTCGGGAACCGGCTGTGCCCGGGGGCCCGGTGTCTCCTCCGCGTTGGGGCCGCCGCTGGGGTCGGGCTTCCTGTTGTGCGGCGGCGAGGCTGCGGGAGAGAAGGGGAGAGGCAGGGAGGCCGTCGGGGGAAGAGAAGCCGTGACAGGGAGGCTGGGGAGGCCGGAGGGAAAGCAGGGGAAGGGAGGGAAGGAGGCTGGGGAGGCCGTGGAGGGGGAGACGAGGCAGAAGAAAGGGCCTGGGAGGAGAGAGGGGACAAGGGAGACTTGGCAAGCACCTGCAAGGGGCGAGATAGGGCGGTCGGGAGACCTGGACAGGAGGGGAAGGGGGGACAGCCTCCCTCAGCCTCGCGCCCCCAAGGAAGAATGGGGCCAACCGAGAAAATGTTGCGCCCCTCATATGGAATCAGAGGCCTGATGGCAACATTTTATTTTGTTCAGGAATCTTTTCAAATCTATAGCTTTTAAAATGACAGCCTCCAGTTTGTTCTGAGACTAAACATTTCTGACATTGGTTAAATAACAAACTTTTTGTCCTTCCTTTAACATATATATGTATGTATAAACATCCGCCTTTTAGCTATTTACAGTTTGTTGAGAAAGTACCAAGAGCAAACCCCAGGGGGAAAGGTCTCATATTACAGGTTCTCCTAATTGTTTAAGCGCCCCTGACAACAGAACTATTTGGTTTTCCCATCCGTGTTTACACTGTCATCTTGGTCTCTGCAGAACCCAGTATTTGTGAGTGGGTTTTTTTTATCTGGCTTCTTGGACACCACTTTCTGGTAAATCATAGCTAAGAAAGGTTTTTAAAGCTTGGCTGGGAGGCACAGGCCGCTGGTTAACTATAAAAGCACACATCGCTTGCATTTTTCCCCCATTAGATGCTGGGGAGAAAAAAACTCCTAAGTGGCATGGCTTGAAAACAAATTTTGAAATTATTAATGATTTTCCCCATCGCTGCAGACAGGTTGGTGAGCAAACTTCAGCCAGCTTGAAAGCTGGGCAGCTTTCCATGCCCAGTTACACAATATCACCTCCCCGCCTGCCTGGGTCCCAGTGCCCTCCAAACAGGCGCAAGAGCTCAAAAACTTGTCTTTATTTTTCCCTCCCCTTGCATTAAAGAGCTCGGTCTGCCCATTTGCAGCTCTGGCAACACTTCATTTAAAGTGACTTATCTTGCCAAATCGATAATCTCCTTTAAAATCAGCTTTCCCCCAGCAGTAATAGCTGGTTAGAGTTCATGTTTTTGCAAAGAGGTTGATTCTGACTCATTATGCTGAGCGGTTGTGCCATACACAGCTGAATAAAGTTCTGGTGGACATCCAATTCCTGGCTGTCAACTGTTGACCTCACAACTGCTTCCCCATTGATATCACCATCTGTTGTCATGGGAAAGATTGTCTGATATTTGGGTTAAATGCCACTGAAGTCATTCAATTTCCATGTGGAAAAATAACCCAAAGTAAATTGCCCTGTGAGGTGCGGAAGCTATTTTTCCCAGAGATAGTGAGGCGAACGGAACAGCCACATAAAAGCAAAACAAAAACACCATCCCCCAGAGGACCCCTTATTTCTCCATTGCCTCCATAACCTCATTTCATTCCATGCATGAAGAGTGCGTGTGTGTGTGTGTGTGTGTGTGTGTGTGTGTGTGTTAAAGACAGACCCTGGCTCAGGTGTCCCCGGGCCGTTCGCTGGAGCTGCCGGCGTGGGCTGTCCTCCCCCAGCCCTGCCCGGCGCCCCCGCGCAGCCCCCGAGCGGGGCGGACCTCGCGGCGTCCCGCGAACCCGGCCCGGGCACGGCTCCCGAAAGGCGCGCCGCGACCCCTTTTGACACTTTCCCTCCTCTCTGATGGAGCAACTACTTAACATGCAAAGTTTTCTCCAGCCTGCCCGGCTCGCTCGGGATCATTTCAGTAGCTGAACTGGCGTCTTTCCGAAAAGGCTGCCAAGAGACGCAAAATCTTGGGGACACGGTTTGCTCCTTTCTAACACGAACGCAGACCCGGAGTGTCCTCTCGTGCAAGCTGTGACCCCTTCCTCGTCCCGCCCTTCATCGCGCCCTCTCCCCAGGTCCCACACCCCCCCCATCCCAGCTCCTCTTCCAGGGCTCTGCATTTCATCGATCTTACCTTTTCTCTCCGCCACCGGGGCTTCGGGGGACGAGCCCACGATCAAACAGAGAAGCCAGAAAGCTCTAGCTGTCATTTTTGTAGACAGGGTTCCCAGGCTCTAAAACTGAGCCTGGGCTTTTGCTCGCTTTCTCTCCCCCCACCCCTTCTCCACACCCCCACCCCCGTTCATGCTAATGAGGGGCAGCCTTTGGGGAAACGGGAATCACTCACTGAACAGACCATTGGGACAAAACCGAGCTGCAGGGATTTCTCCGTCTTCCTCAGGGGCACAAGCACATGGCCTCTCAAAGTTGTCCCCGGGAATGTGTGTCCTGTGACCTGCGGGCAAGGATAACATCACAGCCTAAACTTTGAAACTGTGTCCCTTTGCAGGCTGGGGCAGGGGGAGCGGAGGGTGGGGTGACAAGTGGAGGGAATATGGGTGTTGAGGGGCTGAGGGACAGGGTGGGGTGAATGAGGGATGGGAACTTCTTTCGAGATTAAGTCAACAGCAAATAGGAAAATCAGTGCTTGAGACAGCTTGGGCTTGGGGAAGGGAGGAGATTTCAGATGACAGAAAATGCGTCCCGGAATGTGTCAGGCAATTCCTGGAGAAACCAAGTCACTGCCTCCTAGGTTTGGTAAATGTGTTTCACTATATATAGAACATTTATTTTCTAGAACCGGAAGGGGGAAAAGCCTTCCACAAAACAGTTGATCTTTTCCCTTTCTTTCTCTCTCATTCTCTCTCTCTCTCTCTCCCCCTCTCTTTTTTGTATGTCTCTAAATTGGAACTGGCATTCAGTTGGCCAGATTTATCAAGTCCATGCTGAGTACCTTTTACCTGCTAAGTGCTAGGGGACAGAGATGAGCAAAACACCATCCCAACTCTCTAGTGATGGCTCATCTCTTCGAGAAAGGTAGAACTTCTTTCTTTCTTTCTAAGAAAACTAAACTCATTCACTACTTAGGTCTGAATCCTTGGGACAGCACTGCGTATCGGTCCTGAGCTGAGGATCCTTCCCCCTAGGATTGAACAGAAGCAGCATTCACTAAAGGGGGAAATAAGTTTACCAGAGTAAACCCACAACCTTAATGAGGTATATCTCGTTTCAACAGCCTCAAACCCAAGAGGAAGGGGAAATGGATTGAAATGAAGGAGTTTCATCTGCAGCATACCAGCCAACAGACTGATGCTGCCGCTAAAAGAAATAAACTTTTGCTGCACCAATAACTTATGTCTCAAAGATAATAGCGCTGTTGGAATGACCAGATGAAGGGAGGGGTGCTCATGTTTTCACAGAAGGCACTGGACAGCTAGGAAGAGAACAGTAGGGTGGGCGGAAGGCTGGACTCCACCATGTCCAGGTTCTTCTGGGGGAAATGAGGACGGTTAGCTTAAGCACACAAAAACATTTCCTTTTTTTTTTTTTTTTTTGAGACAGAGTCTTGCTCTGTTGCCTGGGCTAGAGTGCCGTGGCTCACAGCAACCTCCAACTCCTGGGCTCAAGCAATCCTCCTGCCTCAGTCTCTCAAGTAGCCGGGACTACAGGCATGCGCCACCATGCCCGGCTAATTTTTTCTATATATTTTAGGTTGTCCAGCTAATTTATTCATATTTTTTAGTAGAGATGGGGTCTCGCTCTTGCTCAGGCTCTTCTCGAACTCCTGACCTTGAGCAATCCTCCTGCCTCAGCCTCCCAGAGTGCTAGGATTACAGGCATGAGCCACCATGCCCGGCAAAAACATTTCTTATATATTGTAAAAGTACCTGTAGGTAGGAGCTGTGAAGTGAGCAGTTTAATTTCAACTTAAGAAAGAATATTCTTATGAACAAGATGTCCAAGAAAGTAGACGACTTTGAGGGATTGTGGCAATGACGCCCACTGGGGACATCCAAAGAGGAGAACATTAGTGACAACGTAGAGTAGGTTCCTACATTGGGTGTGTTGTGGATTGAGGGATACAGCGAGGTAAATATGTTCATCTCGACAGAGGCTGCTGGCTCTGGCAATATGTTGGAGGGTGACACCTTGTTCTGTAGTCTGGTCCTCAACTTTCTGTAGCCCAAAACTCAATTTTGTCAATGAATCAGATTCATGGGACCAAACTCATTTAAAAAACAAAAAACAGCTGCAAAAACCAGAATATCTTTTTTTTTTTTTTTTTTTAACAAAGTCTCACTCTGTTGCCCTGGGTAGAATGCAGTGGCATATTCATAGATCATAGCTCACTGCAACCTCAAACTCTTAGACTTAAGCAGTCCTCCTCCTGCCTCAGTCTCCCGAGCAGTGAGTGGGGACTACAGGCATGTGCCACTGTGCCCAACTAATTTTTCTATTTTTTGTAGCGATGGGGTCTCGCTCTTGCTCAGGCTGGTCTCGAACTCCTGATCTCAGGCAATCCTCCCACTTCAGCCTCCCAAGGTGCTAGGATTACAGGCATGAGCCACTAAACCCGGCCCAGAATATCATTTCTTAATTTGCAAGGGAAGGATACAGTGAAGGTGATTCAGGGGACTAATTATTAATTAGGAGGTTGTCTGTACATCAAATTGCAGCTGAAAGAGTGGGCTAATCTCTCATTCGGGTATTAGAGGAGTGAATTCTCTATTTCCTCCAAAAGAGTAAACCTCTCCAGTCACTGCAGGGCTTTTGTGCACCAGACTCCAGACTCTGGACAGGACCAGGTAGACACTGTTAAATCCATGTCCTTGTTTATATGACAGATGTCCTCAGATCCCCTTCTTTCACGTGCTGTCTTTAGGTCAAGTGGAATAAAATTAATTAGACTTAAGCTTTCTCAGTTACAACCACATCTCAGACATACCTTCTCAAGATTACATTCAGGTCACCCAGATCCAATTTGGGGTGTTCCCGAAACTCTTCTGTTGCAGGAATGTTGTGAATGCCCTGCAACCCACACCCTGAAATGTAGAGGCAGGGAGCAGGCTGGATGGCTCCCAGGGGCTCTCAGAAGTGCCCGGGGTGGCACCATTTGGAAGAACTTGGCAGAGTACTGGGCTGGGTCTCTGGCTTGCAGGCTTAGAAACCACACGGCTGGTGGAAGGTACAAAAAGTTCAAGAAGACAAATCTCTGTAGCCAGAATGCCAGTTTATTAATTTACAATGAGAAATTGACTCAGGCAGACGTGCATGCTCATGTCAGCCTGGCTAGCATTCTTTTTCTATAAACAAGCCATATGAGAAGCCAAATTATCAGCAGGGTACTTGGTAATATAAACCAGAGCATGGAGAGTTTGTCATATGATTGGAATGTTTAACAGTATTCGTTTCTTATAGCATAAAGTGTCTGTGTCCACAATAGGTGTGTATACCTGTCAGGTGGAAGAATCCAACTGGCATTCTCTCCCCTGACAATTTCTGGTATTTTGAGTGTATCTGTCTGCTTAGCAAATATTTATTGAGCATCGACAATGTGTTGTATAATTAAGAATTTGTGCTGGGTTCCTGGCACACAGCTTCTAAAACCCTTGGAATTTCCCAAGTGTTATAATTTGCTTTATTATTCATGAACTTCATGGATAACATCTGAGTTTATACTAATGAAGTGAATCTTGGAGGGCCCTTTGACAGCTCAGGATGAGGACTGGTCATCAAAAAGACCAACGATGTGATCAGAGGGTTGGGACTTTGAGCCAGCCAGCAACCTCCAGGGAGTAGAGGGAACCCGGAGCCTGAGTTCAATCACATAGCCAGTGATTTAATCAATCACCCCAGGAAAAACTCTGGACACTGAAGCTCAGTAGAGCTTCCTGGTCGGTGAACAGTTGATGTACTAGGAGGGTGATGTCGCCCAACCCATGGATAGAGGCCACAGAAGCTCTGCATTAGGAACCCTGCCCGGCCTCACCCTTTGTGTCTCTTCATTCAGCTGGTCAATTTTATTACCTTTATAATAAAACTGTAATTGTAAGTATGATGCCATCTTGAGTTCTGTGAGTCATTCTAGAGAATTATCAAACCTGAGAGGGATCATAAGAACCCCCTAAATGTATAGCCAGTTGGTCTGAAATGAGGGCAGTCTTGCTATGGAATGTGCCCTTTAACTAGTGGGGTCTATGCTAACTCTGGATGGTTGGTGCCATAATCAAACTGCAGTATGCCAGTTGGTAATGGAATAGTGTGTGCCAGGCACTGTTTTGGAAGCTAGAAATGCCAGTCATAATTATTCTTCAAGAAGAGTACAACTGCTCTGGTTTCCATTGGTGAGCTACGATCGCATTCTGGTTCTTCCATTTCAGGACAATCTTTTTTTTTTTTTCTTTTTTTGAGACAGAGTCTCACTGTGTTGCCTGGGATAGAGTGCCATGGCATCAGCTCACAGCACCCTCAAACTCCTGGGCTCAAGCAATCCTTCTGCCTCAGCCTCCCGAGTTGCTGGGACTACAGGCATGCACCACCATGCCCAGCTAATTTTTTCTATATAGTGTCAGTTGTCCAGCTAATTTCTTTCTATTTTTAGTAGAGATGGGGTCTCACTCTTGCTCAGGCTGGTCTCAAGCTCCTGAGCTCAAACGATCCTCCCACTTCAGCCTTCCAGAATGCTAAGGTTACAGGCGTGAGCCACCATGCCTAGCCTCAGGACAATCTTGATGGGAGCCAGAGTGTCCCCAAATTTGTCAGACTTTAACAGACCCTAAGTCTATTCACATAAGCACTAGGCTAGGTCCTGTGATACTAGGACATAAATCTTCCCCTCAAGAGACTTACAGGTTATTATGGGAATTAATACTCAATACATTGTGTTAAGTGCAACATTGATAAGTTGCACCTGCTACAGAGAAAGGAGTGGGTAACGGGAGGTGGCGGCCAAGTAGTAGTTGCCGGGACTGTACTCTGGTGTTGTCTGTACTCTAGTTTGAGGGATCACTGGCGATGACCAGGCGGACCAAGGGGCAGAACAGGCAGGCTGAGACAACAAAGGTGTGGAGGTATGAGAGAGCGTGTGTGTCCATCCAAGCCAAGGAAGCACGTGGCTCCCTAGGGAAGCACCCCCCATGAGAGCAGGCACCGGAGAGTCTCAGTGCCCTGTAGACCTGGACTCTCCCACAGACAATGCTGAGTCTAAACACCCCACCCCCAGCCCCCAGCAATCACATTCCAATGTATCTTTTTCAGGATAGCTCTT
Source organism: Lepilemur ruficaudatus (assembly GCA_963574885.1). Classification (NCBI taxonomy): domain Eukaryota; kingdom Metazoa; phylum Chordata; class Mammalia; order Primates; family Lepilemuridae; genus Lepilemur; species Lepilemur ruficaudatus. The sequence goes on from CAUYRT010030406.1 coordinate 7,499, forward strand.
AGATATCATTTTTACGCAGATGTAGTCAGAGTGTCTACACTATTTTGGATCCTGTGTTCTTCACGGAACAATATGACATAAACACTTCCCCACCCTATCTTTTGTGTATATAATTTTGTACCCAGCTTTTTTCCATTACAGTTATTAAAATATGATTACAAACTCTTTACTCTTTGTAAACATGAAATCTTACAATTGCATAATATGTTCTCATTTAAATAAGCCATAATTTGGTGAACATTTCAATCTGTTTTCTTTTTTTTTTTTTTTTTGTAGCGATGGAGTCTCACTATTGTTGCCCAGGCTGGACTCAAACTTCTAGGCTCAAAGGATCCTCCTGCCTCTGCCTCCAGAGTAACTTGTGGGACTACAGGTATGAACACCTGGCTCTAGTCTATTGTATTTTCAATTTTTGCTACCGTCAAATGTTCTGTATGCCCATCAACAGAAAAATGGACATATAATATCATGAAATACTAGAATACTGTGGAGCAGAGTTTCTCCACTGTGGCACTATTAACATTTGGGTGAGATAATTCTTTGTTGTGCATTATAGGATGTTGATTGGTATCCCTGGCCTCTGTCCACTAGATACTAGTACCCACCCTCCAGCCCCATTTGGGACAAACAAAACTGTCTCCAGACATTGCCAAATGTCTCCTAGGGGCAAAATCATGGAGCATATTCATTGCTATACAGCAACGAAAATAAATGAGCTACAATTACAACAGCAAAATGTAGATGAATCTCAGAAGCGTGGTATCAAGTAAAAAAAAAAAAAACCCTGATACAAAAGACTATATACTGTATACAATTTCATTTATATAAAGTTCACAAACAGGCAAAAGTAGTCTGTGGGTGATGGTTATCCTTGAGGGGCAGTGACTGGAAAGAGTACCAGGGCGTGGGGAGGTTTCTGTGGTACTGAACTATTCTATAGTTGGATCCATTAACTTTTTTTTGAGACACAGTCTTGCTCTGTCACCCAGGCTAGAGTGCAGTGGCATCATCATAGCTCAAACTCCTGGGCTCAAGCAATCCTCCTGCCTCAGCCTCCCGAGTAGCTGGGACTACAGGCATGTGCCACTATGCCCGGCTAATTTTTTCTATTTTTATTATAGTACAGACAGGGTCTCACTCTTGCTCAGGCTGGTCTCCAACTCCTGACCTCATGTAGTCCTTCCACCTCAGCCTCCCAGAGTGCCTACTGAAGGGTTTATTTAAAAAAAAATAAGTTTCTCTTTGTGTTAATTCATATTTCTTTAATTGCTGGTAAAATATTACATTTTTTCATAGATTCATTGGCCATTTGTATTTCTTCTTTTGTTAATTGTTTATATGGTTTGTCTATATATGTTGCAAATATTTCCTCAGAATTTTGTTTAATTTTTAACCTTTTAGCAATTTTCTGGCCATAGAACCTTTAAGTTTTGTATAATAAAATGCATCAATCTTTTGTTTAACAATGTCCTTTGTGTCTTTTATGTCATCCTTAGAAAGACTTTCTTGAATCCAAACTTACATATATTCTTGCTATGTTTTTATAACACTTGTGGTTAAATCTTGATTCCATCTGGAATTTATTATTTTGGTATGTAGTATGAGGTAAGAATCCTATTTTTTTCTCAAATAACTTAGTTGTCTAATCCAATTGGTAAATAAATCCATTGTTTCCCAAATTTGAGATGTCACCTTTAACATAGCCAGTATTGACTTCTAATAAGTTTAAGTTTGTTTCTAGACTTTCTACTCTGCTCTGATACTCTGTTTATTCCCAGGCCTATGTGCCCACATCAGGGCACTATTATTATATAATTATTGTGGTGTTACAACTTTCTTTTCAAAAATTGCTTTGGCTATTATCATGTTTATTTTACCAAGTGAACTTTAGAAACATTCTGCTAACTTTTTAAAAATCCTGTTAGAGGCCGGGCACGGTGGTTCATGCCTGTAATCCTAGCACTCTGGGAGGCCGAGGCGGGAGGATCGCTCAAGGTCAGGAGTGCGAAACCAGCCTGAGCAAAAGTGAGACCCCGTCTCTACTAAAAATAGAAAGAAATTAATTGGCCAACTAATAATATATAGAAAAAAATTAGCCGGGCATGGTGGCACATGCCTGTAGTCCCAGCTACTCAGGAGGCTGAGGCAGAAGGATTGCTTGAGCCCAGGAGTGTGAGGTTGCTGTGAGCTAGGCTGACGCCAACACAGTGAGACTCTGTCTCAAAAAAAAAAAAAAATCCTGTTAGAATTCTTTGAATTTGCATTAAATGTATAAACGTTGATTTGGAAAGGAATTGACAGTTTCCTTCTATTTTTGTTTTATCCATGAAAATGGGATATCTCTATATTTCTTTGAGTCTTCTTTTCCTTCTCTCAGAGTATTATCATTTTCTTCATCTAAGCTCTAAAGATTTCTTGTTAAATTTATTTCCAGGAGCCTGGGCAACATAGAAAGTCCCCATCTCTACATTAAAGTGTTTAAAAATTAGCTGGGCCTGGTGGCTTGCACCTGTAGTCTTAGCCACTTGGGAGGCTTGGGTGGGAGGATTGCTTGAGCCCAGGAGTTCAAAGTTTCAGTGAGCCATGCTTGTACCACTGCACTCTAGCCTGAGTGACACAGTGAGACCCTGTCTCTTAAAAAAAAAATGTATTTCCAGTGTATTTTATATTTTTTATGTAATGTGTATAGGATCTTTTTTCCTTCATATTTTTGACTGGTTTTGTTAGGTGTCTGGAAAAGCTACTAATTTGTATTGCTTATATCCCAATGTGTGTACCTAATATCCAAAAATATCGCAAACTTTTTTCAATTGATTTTCTTGGGTTTTCCCAGTTGAAAATCATATAATCTTAAGATAGTGATAATTTGTCCTTTCTGCTCAAATATTTATTTAACTTTTTTATTGCATTAATGAGAGCATGCCAAACTTTGTTGAATAACACCATCCATAGCCACCAGTATTGTTTTATTAGTATTCCTCATTTATAGAGAACATTTCAAATGTTTCACTTTCATGTAACTAAAAACTTGATTTTGCTTCAAGTATATTGAGCTATTTTTATCTGCATACTCACACCATTTTCACCTTGGGAATCTGGCAGATATTCCTATTTTTTGTTACTTTTTTATCTTCTATATATTTTATCTTCCAGCTCATTATTTTTTTTCTCTCTACCTAGAAGACATTGTTGAATTTTTACATCATGTCACTGATTTCATTTTCAGTAGCATCAGTTCTGCCCTTTGCTCCTTGCAATAAGGATTTTAATGCTCAGGAATTATTAGTTTCCTTGTCGGTGCACCCTATTGTTCATTCAGCTCAGCCTACTTCCTTCTTATAATTTTCTGATTCACCAGAACCTTTTCTTCTTGCACTTTTGTGATAATGTCTGTTTTTAAATATTGCCCTTACCATTCTTCATCATCATTATTTGAGATATGCTCTTCTGCTGAGCATTTTAAGGGGAAAATATTTTTATCATGAAATATTACAAACATTCAAAAAGTTATAGAGAATAGTATAATTAAGAATACAAGAATAGAATCCTTGCATAAGCATGACCCATTTTATCAGATCTTAACATTTTTCCATATTTGCTTTCTTTTTCTCTGTGAGTCCAGCTTGTCACTGACTTTTTTTTTTCTTTTTTTTTTTTAGTGTTAAAAAAAAATTACAGAGGCCGGGCACGATGGCTCATGCCTGTAATCCTAGCACTCTGGGAGGCCGAGACGAGCGGATTGCTCAAGGTCAGGAGTTCGAAACCAGCCTGAGCAAGAGGGAGACCCCGTCTCTACTAAAAATAGAAAGAAATTAATTGGCCAACTAAATATATATATAGAAAAAATTAGCCGGGCATGGTGGCACGTGCCTGTAGTCCCAGCTACCTGGGAGGCTGAGGCAGGAGGATCACTTGAGGCCAGGAGTTTGAGGTTGCTGTGAGCT
>CAUYRT010030407.1:0-47472 GCA_963574885.1 Lepilemur ruficaudatus
TGATTGATGACTTTACCTGTAACCCCTGTCTCCCTGAAATGTATAAAACCAAACTGTAACCCAACCACCTGGAGACCACTTGCTCAAGGTTTCTTGGGAGTGGCTCCGGGTCATGGTCCTCAAATTTGGCTCAGAATAAACTTCTTTTAAATATTTCAGAGTTTGGATTTTTTTCCGTCCACACATGTAAAAGACCACATAAATCAATTCACCAAAATGGATTCCAGAATTTAAAAGAATGGAGGTCAACAAGGTCGACTATGACGGATTTTTAAGTAGGAAAAGATATCATAATCAAGGTTTTTCTCTAAAGAACACTGACTGGCCTATACCTAAAAACGGTGACCACATTTTCAATAGGACATGAGAAAATGGCTCACTTAGCAGCCTTAACTCATTCAGCCTTCCTTGCACACAAATCCTGCCTTCTCCTGGACTAATTTGTGAATCCAATCATTACCAGGTTACTGGTCCCTCTCTCCCCAAAGGCCCTCATATCTCCTCTTCTCTGAAAGCACACATGCACACATTCACACACATACCCCTCATCTTTCCTTTTCCTGAATCCTCAGGGTAGCTTTGCCTTCTCCACTTTTTGTGTTTGTGAGGAAAGAAAGCAAAATATATGAGATGCCAGTGCAATTTCTCCTCCAGCAGAGCTCCGCAGGACAATTACCCACCCAATCTGCCTGTTTTTATAGCTCTCATAACCCTCTTTTATGAACACACTGTGACAGTCAGATGCGGACATTGATTAAGGCAGCAGTCTTCAGCCACATTCCTATATAACTGCAAAGCATAGCTCCGCCCACCAGCCCAGCACCGATCATGTGACTTTTTAAATTACTGAATTTATGTTAAGGCTTTTCCAACCAGACCCTGTGTTCAACTCCGTCAAAACTGGGGAGGATTTCTACTTGCCTCTTCTCCACTGGCTCTCCGGCCCTGTAGTGCAGGGTCTCTTGTAATCAATTTGGGGCTCTGTGCTTTTTTCAGGAGAAGTCTGCAAGGGTTGGGGTGCACAAGGAGCACATTTTTTCATTACAAAAGAGCTGAGGAAATAGATAATAAAACATGTTGGCAGATGCCAAGGGCAGTGGCTGATTCCCAGGGGCTTGCCCAGCAATGGCGCCAGGTGCAAATAGATCAGCAGAGCCTATAGGATGGGGGGGGGGAGGTCGGAAAGGAGGGGCTCTAGAATTTGGAGAATTAGAGTGGATTAGGAATCACTGCAGCTAGGCCTTCCCCCTCTGGGCCCCAGCTACACCATCTGTTCACCAGGACAGAATCATATTGACTCTAGCTAGTGGGGGAAGGAAGTTTTAGAGTTCAAAAGGAGTTCGGTAACCTGGCACTCTCTTTGACTGACTGTGCCATGGGGTAGGTAGGGCAAGTACAGCAGAGAAAGAAGAACTAGTATTCTTTAGCTGCTGTAGCTCAGCTATGGATCCCCCTGCAAGGCACCCTAATTTACCCAAAACCTCCTGGAGAGATTCCAAGACCAGATCAAGGCGATCCATTAGCCGCGTGACAGCGCTGCGGGAGAAAGCCAGAAAGGGGATCTGCGTGGCCAGTGCAAAAGCACGGGCTGGGCCTGCAGCAACCGAAAGGCGCCACACGTGTGAGAGGAACCCGCGTCCCGGGGGCGCTCGCAGTCGGCACGCAGGAAGCCTCGCCCCACTAGGACACACCAGGTTCTGTCTTTAGCAGCTCCAAACCCAGCACTCTTTCTGCCCTTAAGAAAGAGGATTATGGTTCAACAAACGTAGCTATTGTTCAGACCCCAAGCCTTTCTCATTTTTCAACGCGGCTCTTCCGGGGCGGGGCTCCCGGAGCCCGCCCACTGAAGCCCCGCCCGGCAGCGTCCGGGGCGGGGCTCCCCCCGGCTCCCTGCTGTCCTTTCCCCTGCTGCGGCTGCCGGGGCTGGTGCGCTCTGCAGAGCTCCGAACACGTGCGGGTGAGTAAGGGCCCAGTGGGGACAGGCCCTAGAGGTTTACCAGCCCGGGAAGCGAAGCAGTGTGGGGAGGCTTCTGCCGAAGCACGGGAAGAAATTGGGGTTCATTCGCAGGTGACCCCGAGCTTGGAGGGTATTTCGAAGAGACCCAGAGTCGCCTCCTGTTTTCTGCCATCCCTCTTCCCACTATGGAGTCACTTACCGACGGACGCCCAGAGCCTCCCTCGTCAGGCGCGAGGGGCAGGGACTTGGGAAGGTTTTTAATTGACAGAAATTGTATATGGAGTTCTCTAAGCTTCTCAACTTCTCCGCTGCAAAGAAGTTATCCAAAAGAGAGAGCAAAGAATATTAAGAAACAGGGTCGCGCGCGGTGGCTCACTCCTGTAATCCTAGCACCCTGGGAGGCCGAGGCGGGAGGATCCCTTTAGCTCAGTAGCTCCAGACCAGCCTGAGCAAGAGTGAGACCCCGACTCTACTAAAAATAGAAAAATTAGCCAGGCGTGGTGGCACGTGCCTGTAGTCCCAGCTACTTGGGAGGCTGAGGCAGGAGGATCGCTTGAGCCCACGAGGTTGCTGTGAGCTATGATGATGCCACTGCACCCTAGCCCAGCCAACAGAGCGAGACTCTGTATTAAAAAAAGGAACAAAAAAAATGTACATATAATAGTATATATTTATGTGACTCAATGTGATGTTTTAACATGTTTATATCGTGGAATGATTAAATCAGGCTAATTAACAAATCCATCACCTCACATACTTACCATGTTTTTGTGGTAAAAAATATTTAATATTTATCATTAATTTTGAAATGTACAATGCATTGTTATTTGTTATAGTCACTATCTGTACAATAGATCACGAAAGCTTATTGCTTGTCTTTTTAGGATGACTTGAAAGTAAGGCATCCTTCACCTATCTGAAGAGAGGAAATAGTGGCAGGTGGACAGTCTGCAGTTTTCAGGTAAATGTCCCTATTCATTCCAATATTGACTATCTCCTCTGTGCCAGGCCTGTTGGCCAGTTGATATCCATCAGGAAACAGTTGGGAGGCAAATTTATCTATATTTACCCTGAACAAATTCAGCATTTGGGTAGTGAAAGGCTGAGTAGAATTTTGGTGGTTTGTGTAAAGGCATGTAATATCTTTGAGATTAGCAGTGTCATTCCAAACCTGAGGGATTTATAGGAAGATTGTAAATTCCATGAAGGAAAGAATAGTATATCTTGCTTTGTTCACTGCTAGATCCCAATCACAGTGCCTGGCATATGGCAGGAACTCTCTGAATGTTGGATAAAACTGCTGAAAGTATGGGTCCTTTATTAAAAGGATTTGTTCTGTAAAATTTGGATTAAGTCAAAAAGGCACACTCGAGGATCCTTCAGAAGGCCACGTGAGGCCCCAGGCCACAGGTTCCCCACCCTTGAATGGTTTGGCAGCAGGGTCTGCAACCAGTGCTTCCGTGCCTGTTTTGCAGTCAACATTCAACTGATGGCGATGCCTGTATTCATGTCTTATACCTGGGATGTCTAGGTATCTGAAACAAAAGAGAAAGCTGCTGCAGGACTCATCCAGCGGTTGTCAGCTGTCCAGGCTAGTGTCATGCCTGTGATGGTGTTACACTGTTGGAAGAGCAAGCACTGTCTTTATTGAGGTTTGGCTCTAAACACTGTTTTGGTGTTTTGGCCCAGTACCTTTGGGCAGTGTTTTGCACCTCTGAGAGTGGAATGACTCCTCCTGTGGAGTTGGTCCTAGTCTGGGTGCAAACAATTTTTTTTCTGTTAGTAAAGGACCACCCAGTCTTAGAGATAGCCTTTCATTCTTTACCTCCTTGAATCCTAGATGCCTTCACCTGAAAAACCTGCCACCGTCAGGACCTCAGATGTCTGACAACAGTGTGACACCAGATAGGTAATGTCCTTTTGTCATGTAGGTCCTAATTAAATTACCACAGTTCAGATAGGTGGAAAAACTTATGTTTTAAAAAGTTATGGAGAGTATGAGAATTTTAGAGAGAATTCTTAGAATCCAAAGTTCTAGAGCTCTGCTGTGTAATAGCTATACACTACATGTGGCTATATTACAGCAGTGCACAATGAACTTTCTGCATTGGTGGAAATGTTTTCTGAGCTGTCCAAACAGCCAAACACAGATATTGAGATTAAGACACCGATTTTATTTAATTAATTTTTATTAATTTACATAGTCTTGTAGGCTATAGTTTGCCAACCCTTATTCTACAGAATGAAATTCTGGCCTTGAGAGTTGAACAGCTCATTAGTAACAGGTTCAGGACCATACCAATATGTCTCCTTGAAAAATTCCATGTTATCAATAGCATTGTCTTAAAGGCTTATACTCTTTTCATCCTTTACAGCACTAAGGTGACTGCAATAAATTAACCAGTAGTAAAATGGTCCTCGTTCCTGTGTTTGGGACTTGTTTATGTGTATTTTTTGCATGGGTTACTTTTGTCATGGTGGTGTTCCACTTTTAATGTGCACCTAAGGGAGAAGTCCTAAGAAAGAACAGCAGTCTTCAGTTTTCAACCTCAGTCCTAAGTAGTAAAATAGAAATGGTCCCTAAGGAAAGAGGAAAATTTTATGTCATGACTAGCCATAGGGTTTAAAATCTGGGATCTCAAGTTATTCTGAGCATACAGGTTGCCTTCCTGAACACAGTAGGACTATCCGTGTGCAGAGAGAGATCCCTGTGTCATTACTTGATAATTCATGGATGTTTGTGTCCCTGTATTCAATATCCCAAGAGGTTTCAATGGCATAATCATGCACATTAAAATAATTTAATGGGATTTTCTACTTGATAAATGAAGTTAATTAGTCACCTACTTATCCCTGTTTACTTGATTTTTTTAAGCAAAGAAATTTGTTTCCTGGTGAGTCTAAGAAGATGAATAAAACATTTCAAAGCAGCTTTTTATTCATTCCTTCCCTTTCTCTATCGTCCTTTTTTCCCTGCTGCAGTGGAAACTGGAAATTAGACTGGCAGGATTACTTGTCTATAAATACCCAAGCTGCCAACTGCTATAGGTAGCAGTTAGTAAATACAAAAACTTCTTTTCATTGTTTTGACAAAATTTCAGGTCCAAGGCCTGTACCATATTAAAAGGAGAAACATTAAAGGTGAGTAGGGAACCACAATTAATAAGGGCTATTCCTAGTACTGGTTCATAATTTCACTTCTTGCCAGATTGAAAGAAACTAGTGTCAGTGGGGTTTTTTACATTGATATTTTGAATTATGTCTCAGATTTCAATCAGGAAAACAAAACCCACAGGGATAAATTCAGCAAGCCCCAAAGGGACACAAAAAGGTGGTTAAGTGCCTGTGAAGTCACACAAAACAACCACTAAGAGCAACTAATTAAGAACTTAAAAAGAGTAACAATGACTCCTGTGAATCTTGTTGCTTAATTAGGGCTTTATGAACAGCTCCAGTTAATGGAGCTATCAATATACTCTTGGAAAACAATTTCACTGGATTAATAAATTCATTTAATAGTTAAAATCTTTGCTTTGCAACATCTTTTTACTTCTATTTAGGAACACTTTTAATGAGCCAACTTGCTGTGTCATAAATTTTTCAACTAAGTAGCCTAAGGCTATGTTCAGAGGAGTCCTTGCTTCAAGTTTGGCCTTCCTTGTCCTCTAATAAAGGCCCTTTGTGGTGAGAGACTGGGGTGTGCTGCTTCTTAAGGGTACTACTTCTTAAGGCTACTTCTTGGGAAAGTGGTGATAAAATGGGCTTTGGAACCTATGAGTTTAGAATAGTTTTAGATATACAGAAAAGTTAGGAAGATAGGTACAAAGAGTTCCCATATACACCATACCCAGTTTCCCTAATAACTAACACTTGACATTAGCATGTTACAGTTATCACAATTAATGGGCTAATAGTGATACATTAGTATTAAGTAAAGTCCACACTTTGTTCAGATTTCCTTACTTTTTGCCTAATTAATATTCTTTCTTTGTTCCAGGATCTCATAGAAGATACCATGTTACATTTAGTCATGTCTTCTTAGGCTCCTCTTGGCTGGGACAGCTTCTTATACTTTAATGTTTTTAATTATGTTGACAGTTTTGAGAAGACCTGTTCAGGTATTCTGTAGGATGTTCCTCAATTGGGATTAAGTTTTGTTCATGAGTTTATGGGTTTGTGGGAGGAAGACCACAGAGGTGAAGTACCATTCTCATCACATATCAAAGGTATATTACTATCAACATGACTTATTACTGTTGATGTTAACCGTGATCACCTGGCCTAGGTCTTATTTGCCAGGTTTCCCCACTGTAGTTAGTGGTTTCCCCCCTCTTTCCATACTGTGTTCTTTGGAATGAAGTCACTAGGCACACACTGAAGGAAGGAATGAGGAGTTGTGCTCTACTTAAAGGCAGAGTATCTGCATGAGTTAATTGGAATTATTCTGAAAGAAACTTGTTTCTTCAATTTATAGTGTGGACTCATGGATATTTATACTTTGGATAATAATCCAATAATGACTTTATTTTGTTCAAAGTGTTCCAGCTTTGACCACTGAGGGACCTTTGGGGATAGCCTCATAAATACGTCCCTTTGACATACTCTAATCATTGTTGTTTTTTTTAAATTATTATTTATTTAATACTTCCTCACTATCTAGGACTGTAAGATATTCCAGGTTCACTCTAGTATGTTTTCTACCCCAGTCTCAGAATCAACCATTTCTCCAAGGTTCTATTTATTGGAAAGTGGTATTAGGGAACCAAGATCTTTTCTGTTTTTAATAGATGGGTCTCGCTCTTGCTCAGGCACCTCTCGAACTCCTGAGCTCAAATGATCCACCCACCTTGGCCTCCCAGAGTGCTAGGTTTGCGGCCACTGCACCTGGTCTTAAGAGATACTCTTTTTTTTTTTTTTTTTTTTTGAGACAGAGTCTTGCTCTGTTGCCTGGGCTAGAGTGTCGTGGTGTTAGTTTAGCTCACAGCAACCTCAAACTCCTGGGCTCAAGCAATCCTACCTCAGTCTCCGGAGTAGCTGGGACTACAGGCATGCACCACCATGCCCAGCCAATTTTTTCTATATATTTTTAGCTGTGCAGCTAATTTCTTTCTATTTTTAGTAGAGATGGGGTCTCACTCTTGCTCAAGCTGGTCTTGAACTCATGACCTTGAGCGATCCTCCTGCCTTGGCCTCCCAGAGTGCTAGGATTACAGGCATGAGCCGCCATGCTCGGCCAGATATACTCTTGATAGTGAGATGTTCTGTCAGCTGACAGGACAAAGAAATATGTACATGTATGTCCTGAGTTCATTGCCACCTATATTTTTTTTAAGTTTTTTTTTTTTTTAAGACATGGGTTCTTGCTGTCACCTAGGCTAGAGTATAGTGACACAATCATACCTCGCTGTAGCCTCAAACTCCTGGCCTCAAGCCATCCTCCTGCCTCTGCCTACCAAGCAGCTGGGACTACAGAAGCATACCACCATGCCTGGCTAAATTTTTTTTTTCGTACAGATGGAGTCTTACTATGTTGCCCAGGCTGGTCTCGAACTCCTGGCCTCAAGTGATTCTCCTGGCTTCTGCCTTCCAAAGTGCTGGGATTACAGGCATGAACCATTACACCTGGCCAAATATTCCATTTTTAATATTCATCTTTTTATTCTATGGTCTTTGTTTATTCTCTTTCATGTAGAATATAGTGGCTGAGCCTATTTTTTTTATAGTGCATGCTATAGTTTTTAGATGGCTGGTATTTACCCCATGAGCTTATAGTGGAGCACAGGGATTTTGTGTCAGTTGCTGGCAGAAGAGAGATGCTAAGCCCAGGAGCTTAGGTTTCTGATGAATTGAAGGAGAGGGGAGATGCCCCTCAAGGCAAAGAGCCTCTGAGTTAGAATCTGGGATTCACCAGAGTGACAGTAGTAGAACTTGCCCTTCTCAATTTTAATTTTCGGGGGTTGTATCACAGAGTTGTCCAAACCCATTGAAATATGCTGGCTTCCCCAGCAAGTGATGCTTAGACATAAGACAAAGGACAGGAGGGAGAAAAAAGGGCAAAACAGCCTCCACTACCCGTATTCCCATGACATACTACACTTTTCTACACTGGGCTTCCAATTCTTACCCTGTATATTAGGACCCAACAACGATCTGTTTCTCTAGGGATTTTAAGACTCCAGACCTACTGGTTATTTAACTCATGCACTGTACCCCCCCCTTCTTTATATTTTAGAGACAGAGACAGGGTCTCACTATGTTGCACAGGATGATCTTAAACTCCTAAGCTCAAGTGATCCTCCTGCTTCAGCCTCCTGAGTAGCTGGGGCTACAGGTGTGTGTCCAGCTAACTCATACCCTTTTCAACGTGTTTATAGTTTTTATTAACTGAACTTCATGCTAGATGTTCAGCATAAATAATAAGACAGTTTTTGCTCACCTCTGTCAAGCTTTGCACAGTCTAGCCTTAGCTCCCAGATTCCCTTGTTGGCCCCATTGGTTTCTTTCACTCCTTGATATGTCTCTTACCACTAGGTCTCTGCACATGCTATTTTCCCTTTCTGGTTTCATCTTGGCATTGTGTAATCTGAGATCCCAGATTAGTCAGTATTGCTGCAGAGAAGCTGCCTTCCTTGACTGAGCACACATTATGTGTATCATAGGACCATGTTTTACCACAGAACTAGACAGAAATGTCGTGTGTCTAGGACACAGAGTCCTCTGAAAAGCTATTCACCAGCTTCTAAAGGCTTATTCAAGAAGCTCCAATTCTACTGACAGCTGACTAAAGGCTCTCAACTGGTAAATATTTGGCCAGGCACAGTGGCTTATGCTTGTAATCCTAGAACTTTGGGAGGCTGAGGCAGGAGGATCATTTAAGGCCAAGAGTTCTAGACCAGCCTGGGCAATAGCAAGACATCATCTCTACAAAAAAAGAAAGAAAAATTAGCTGGGTGTGGTGGCACAAGCCTGTAGTCCCATCTATTTGGGAGGCTGGGGCAGAGGCTCACTTGAGCCCAGGAGTTTGAGGCTGCAGTGAACTGTAGGGATGTTGGCTGTGGGATAATTTTTCTTTAATGCAGTTCTTATAAATCAAAAAGCAAAAGCCCAATAATCCAATACACGTGGGTAAAAGAAATGAACAGTTTAAACAAGGTGCTTTACCCCAGTTAATTAAGCAAATCAAACTCACAGGTGAGATTTGACTTTCAGATTTTCAAGTAGATAACATAAGGAATGGAGAGAGAGGCATACATTTGTTGAGAGTACTTTGGTATAACCCCTAAGGGCAATGATCAAGTTTTTAAGCTTAAGAGTGCATATAGTATGAACAATTCCCATGTAATCAAAAAATATCTTGTGACATGCAAAAATTATATGAAGCTGCAACTTTACTGTTCATAGGAACACAGCCATGCTCATTTGTTAAGGTACTTAATAGTTTTTGCACTATAATTGCAGAATATTTGACAGATCATGTTACCCACAATCCTACAATAGTTGGTGCTCTACAGACATTTTGCCAGCTGTGCTCTACAAAAGCATCATATGACTGCAATGACAGAAATTACCTGAGCTGTCCACTAGCTAAATGTACATACTGAGGTTGAGAAACTGAAAAAGAGGGTTTAGTTAAATCTACGCAGACTTCACATTTATGTAGCAATGTGTACATGACAGTTTTGTAATTTTGGTGACAGGATCTCTCTCTGTGGCTGGAGTATAGTGGTGGGATCATAGTTCACTTGCGGCCTCAAACTCCTAGGTTCAGACAATCCTGCCTCAGCCTTCCCATGTAGCTGGGACTACAGGTGTGTGCCACCATGCCTAGCTAATTTTTTTTTTTAGAGACGGGTGTCACTATGTTGCCCAGGCTGCTCTCAAACTACTGGCTTCAAGTGGTCCTCCCACATTAGAACACAAGGGACTTAAAAAATCTACTTATGGGCCAGGCATGATGTCTCAACACCTGTAATCCTAGCTTTCTGGGAGGCCAAGGCTGGAGGATCACTTGAGGAGTTCAAGACCAGCCTGAACAAGATTGACACTCCGTCTCTACTAAAAATAGGAAAAATTAGCCAGGCATGGTGGCGCATGCCTTTAGTTCCAGGTACTTGGGAGGCTGAAGCAGGAGGATTGCTTGAGCCCTGCCTGGAGTTTGAGGTGACTGAGCTAGGCTGACGCCACAGCACTCTAGCCCAGTCAACAGAGTGAGACTGTCTCCAAAAAAAAAAAAAAAAAAAATCACTTATGAATAGCAGAAAATAGGAAAATGCCCAAAACCGTACATTTGAAGGACACTGGTTAAATTTTGTGCTATCCCTATAATGGAATACTAAGCAGCTTTACTGGAAGATATCCACGAAATTAAAGGATAATGTGTAAGGTGATTTTTTTTTTTAAATAAGGCTTTGTTTAGTGTATTGTTGCATAACAGATCACCTTAAAACTCAGTGTTATCAAAATTAATTGGGTTATTGGGCTGCCACCAACTGGAGTCTCCACTTTGGCAGATGGCATGAGCTCTCATTTGGGTGTTCTGCCTGTTTACTGTACCATTTTGGTTCTTTTCATAAGGCTTGGGCTTCTCCCAGCATGGCAATTGGGTTCCAAGCAGATGAAAGTAGATCTTAAAATTTCATTTTTGCATTCTATTGGTCAAAGCCAGTTACAGGACCCTTCCAGATGCAGGGAGAGGGAAAGTGTACTCAGGAAGTAGAGGTAGCCTCATGACCTCAATTTGAACAATTAATCAACACAAAAACACCTTCACAAGAGCTAAGGAAACCAAGTGAGAGGAGATCACAGTACCTCAGTATAGCAAAGAAATAAAAAAAGATACACTTGAACAAGATAGGGAGGACAGTTTCACGTTACCCACATTATCCCTCCACTTAGCTCAGGTGGCACAGCTGATATACTTTTTGCATGGGGCAAAGAGTTAAGTGAGAACCAGATTTCCTTTGACCCCAACACTCGGTCCATCTCAGTAATACCTAGGACAGGAAGGCCCCCACAGCCTCGTGAGGACTTAAGACTCTAACTCAGGTTCAAGCACTTGTAGACCTAAACTTCAGGTGGGCCAGGCCCACTGCTATAGACCCAGGTGGCAGGCTAACCTACCCATGGGGTACACCATATGGGTGTTCCCAGAATCTCTGAATGAGCTGACTGGTGAAGGGTTTTCTCTGCTGAAGCCAGTCTGTAAAGACTGGAACAGGTACCCACTTATTCAAATGTGCAGGCACCAACCCCTAGCCACAAAGATCATGAACAATCAGGGAAACAACCACCAAAGGAACAAAATAAGACACCAGTAGCTGACCCTAAAGAAATCGAGATTTATGGACTGTCTCACAGAGTGTGGAATAATGTTACTAAAGAAGCTCAGTAAGCTACAAGAGAATATAGAGAACTAAGTGAAATCAGGGAAACAATACCTGGTCAAAAGGAGAATTTCAACAAAAATTGAACCAAAATTCTGGAGCTAGAGAACACAAGGACTAAACTGAAAAATTCCTAGTGAACTATGACATTGTCAAGTGAACCAATGTATATATTTTGTTTATTCCAGAAAGCAGAGAAAGGGGCAAAAAGATAAAAGTCAAATCTGGAGGAAGCAATGAACATATAGATCCCTGAAGCCCAGAGAGCCCCAAATATATTACAGAGATCTTCACCAAGAAACATAACCAAACTCTCAAAAAACAGTTTTGAAATTTCATCATATACATGCTTCCTATTCAAAAATGCCTTTTAAAATCCTGCCCCCAGTTCCATGCCACTGCTGGAAGAGGAGCCACTGGTTAACAGTTTTCTGTTTCTAAATAGCCTTAAAAAAAAAGTGACCTGGTTCCAGGGCATTAAATCTGTCCTGGGAGATTTCTAAGGCCACAGATCTGCTGTAGGAAGCATAACAAAATATTCAAAAGCTCTGTTTTTCCTAGCACTCTGGGAGGCCAAGGCGGGCGAATCGCTCAAAGTCACGAGTTTGAAACCAGCCTGAGCAAGAGTGAGACCCTGTCTCTACTAAAAATAGAAAGAAATTAATTGGCCAACTAAAAAAAAAAAACCATATATATATAAATTAGCTGGGCATGGTGGCACATGCCTGTAGTCCCAGCTACTTGGGAGGCTGAAGCAGAAAGATTGCTTTAGCCCAGGAGTGTGAGGTTGCTGTGAGCTGATGCCACGGCACTCCAGCCGGGGCAACACAGTGAGACTGTCTCAAAAAAAAAAAAAAAAGCTCTGGTTTTATCTCTAGCTGCAAGACTTCGGGCAGGCTTCTTAATTTCTTATGTAAAACAGGAATAATGGTACTGCACCCTCAGTGGTAATTAGAATGCATTATCAGGTGACTCCTGAGCTCCATGAGAGCAGAGACCCTTTATTTTGTTTACTATTATGTACTGGCAAGTGCCTAGCACATAGTAGTAGTCTCAAATATTAGTTGACTGCTGAATGTGAAATGATTGACCTCAAAGTTGTCAATCTCATTTTGTAATCTTAGGCTTTTTACCTTTGTCAAGTTTAATTCTCAATCAAAACAATCTTTAAGAAAAAGAATGTTATTGATGACATGACTTCTCATATTCACCTAATGAATGTGTTTTAATGGATTTTGTGGTGTTACAATATATGTCCCGAATCTCTTAATGTTTTTTCCTTGGCTCAAAACTGGGAAAGGTCCTCATTAAAAGTTCAAATCGAGACTGTTCTGGGATTGAAAGCTCATCACGCTGTACCAAACTTGCCACTTAGACCTCGCAAAGTCTCAGCAGCAATCAGCAATTCTTGCTTTGAAGGCCTCATCCTTTACCATTCCTAGTGCACACCCACACCCACTCCAAAGTAACCCAAATGTGAATAGAGCTCCTGACCCATCCCTGCTCACAACCAGGCCCACCTTGAGGCCAATTTCCTTGTCAATCTTCATCCGACCAAGGTCTTCAAGGGCTGGTGATTTGTCTTTTTCATCATTATGTCCCAACCTTGTACAGTGTCCTTCATGAAATAGCCACTTGGTGAATGAAATCTTGTATTCACTTTGGTTTCCTATGTGACTTTTTGCTGATAAGCCTCTAAGCACCTGTAATATTTCTTTTGAATCTCCAACATCACTAAGAACCTCAATAAATATTCAGTTGAAAAAGTTTGGCTTTCCTTTGCACAGTCACCAGATGGCATTAGAGCCTTATGCAAACAAATGGATAAGTAAGTACATAACTGACAATTGATAGGCAGTCATGTTTCTGCCAGAGGACCAGAGCCTCTTGTTTCATCTAAGAGTTGAGGACAATTTAATGGGAAGGCTTAGCCAAGATCAGCTGGAAGCAGGCTAATGGTGTAGAAAGCAGATCAGGTTTCAAGTGGAAGACCCAAGATTCACTGAAGAATTAGGATGCCTTCCAAAAAATTTTGTCTTTCCAAAGCTAGCTATATAGTGGGTTTAAGTATCATTTCAAGGGAGTCCCAGCCCCTGATAAGTCCTACCAAGTGCTATTGCCAAGACTAGGAAATTAGAACATAACATACAAATGTGAAATTAGAGTTGTACTTTTCACAATGGCTGTTTTAAAATTTTCCCTCTCACAACTCCAGCCCTCAACATGTGACTTTGTCATAGAAAAAATTGAAGTCACCAGGCCTAATGAAATCTCTTACCTATCCACTCCATACCTCCTATTACTGTATAGGAATTTATTTTTCCTGTGTCCCGTTCTCCTTTTAGGGGCCTCCATTTTGGATTATCCCCTCTCCCTGTCTTTTCAACCACTTCTTTCCTAAAATAACCTTCCTTCCAGTCAATTGTGTTCAAGTCCTTCCCACAGTAAAACAGAAGACCTACCTTACCCTGCTTTCTTTCCAGTCTCTACCGCCAAAATTTTTCTGCATTGGTTAGCTTTTATCTCCCTACTTTCCATACAGTCAGCCTCTCCAGTCTGACTTCCCACACTTTACTGGAAGCAAGTCTCCATGTTACTAATGATGTCCATGTATGCAAGTCTTGGAGATGTTTTTAGTCTTCATCTCTACCTCTTGGTAGCATTTGACCTGTTGATCACTTTGTTCTTCAAGTATTTTGGTTTTCAGAGGCCAAGGCCTCTCTCTTTACTGTGCTTTGATCAGTGTATCATTCAACTTCACTTACATCATTAAAGTGTAAATTTGTGATTAATCCACAACCTTCCCCTGAGCTCAAGACCCACACCACTTCTTAGTTAAAATCCACATGTCCCAAACTGAACTTGAATTCTTGTCTCTGCAACTCATTCTTTTCCAGTGCTCCTTATCCTAATGGACAGCATTGTCAACCACACAGTTGTCCATTACGCTTCTCTCCCTCATCTCCAATACCCAAGCAAGTAAGTCTTGCTGCTTTTCCTTCTAAATTATCTTTTTGATTTGTCTACTGTTCTCTATCTTTGCCCCCTGCATTGTCTTCATGGTGGAAGCAGAATTTTTCAAAAATACAAATCTGATTTAATAAACTCTTAAATTTTTTTAAATTTTTGAATGGTATTAAGCCAGAGGACATGTATTCACCAATTTCTCTCAGGCATCAGCTGACTGCCTGTTCCTCTGCATTTGTATTTAAAACCTCAGGCCTTATGCTACCTCTCTGACCCTATTTAATATCTGTGCAATTTCCCAAAGTCTTCCTCAGAGTTTTCACACAATTTTGCTTTTGTTTTTTGAGACAGAATCTCACTCTGTTGCCGGGGCTGGAGTACTGTGGCATCAGCCTAGCTCACAGCAACCTCAAACTCCTGGGCTCAAGTGATCCTCCTCCCTCAGCCTCTTGAGTAGCTTGGGACTGCAGGTGCCCGCCACCACGATGCCTGGCTAATTTTTTCTATTTTTTTTTTAGTAGAGAGGGGTCTCGCTCTTGCTCAGGCTGGTCTCCTCACCTCAAAGCATCCTCCCGCGTTGGCCTCCCAGAGTGTGAGGATTGGTGCACTGGGGCAGCCTAGGGTTTTCACACATTCTGATCCCTCTGGCAGGATATTGCTTTTTTTCCCTTCACCTAGTTAATGGCCTGCCTCATCAGACAGTAGCTCAAACTTCAGTTTCTTTTCTTTTCTTTTCTTTTTTTTTTTTTTTTGAGACAGAGTCTCGCTCTCTTGCCCAGGCTAGAGTCAGTGCCGTGGCATCAGCCTAGCTCACAGCAACCCCAAACTCCTGGGCTCAAGGGATCCTCCTGCCTCAGCCTCCCAAGTAGCTGGGACTACAGGCATGCGCCACCATGCCCGGCTCATTTTTTCTATATATATGTTTAGTTGGCCAATTAATTTCTTTCTATTTATAGTAGAGACCGGGTCTCGCTCTTGCTCAGGCTGGTTTTTGAACTCCTGACCTTGAGCGATCCTCCCGCCTCGGCCTCCCAGAGTGCTAGGATGACAGGCGTGAGCCGCCGCGCCCGGCCTCAAACTTCAGTTTCTTAGGAAAGCTTCCCATGGCCCAGATGACTCAGCTTATACACACACTTAATTGGTTCGGTGTCCGCGTGTGATGTAAGCGCCGTGAGGGCAAAGACTGCCTCTGTCACTCGGGAAGCACGTCCCGTGTCGCTGACTAGACTGGATGGAGGCGGGGTGGGTAGGACTGTGGGCCGGCAGCTTGCTACCTGCTTTGTAGATAAGCGTTCCCGCGGCCTCAGAAGGCCGCGCTGTGCCGTTTGGGGAGGACGGTTAAGACGGCAAAGCCCTTTTTTGGTAGTGCCTGGTTAGGAGTCATCGAGACTCCGCGGACTCGCTCCTTCACCTTTGTTAAATCGCGGGACCTTGTAATGTGTTAGTTTTCTCGTCCACGAAAGGGAACGACGACAGCAGCCGCCTTTCTGCGTCATTGTGAGCTTATGTGTAAACTGCTTAGCGCACTGCCCACCCGGTAGTAAGCACTCCGTAAGTATTAACAATTATTAGTCACTAATTGTGCTGGAAAATTCCCTACCTCCAGACGGAGAGCTCTGTGAGAGTGACATTCAGATCGACTGTCCAGACTCGATCCACTTCAGCCTCCACTTCGCCGACGAGACGGCTCGAATCGGGCACCCGGATCGGGAGCCAGCATTTCAGTCCCGAGGATGTTCTGCTTTCAACAAATGGCAGCAGCGGTCTTTTCAAGGGAATGGGCTCGCTGTCTTCCGCCCCCAGAGACTCTCGGGGGCACGGAATTAAATCTCAGGAAAATGGTACCGTTTCCTTTTTGGGTCCCCAGTCTCTGGCGCTTCCTGCCATTCCTTTGCAAACATTCAGAACCGGAGAGGATACGAGTAGTGTCTAAGCCAGGGACTCGGGAATCGCTTCAAATAGATAGCCTATTTAAATGTTGCATTGTATTATTTGGGGGGGTCGAAGACCAGTCTTTTCGGATGTGGGACTCGAACTCGTGAACAGTAGCTCTGCCTCCATTTCCCGCCTCAGCCGGGTGACGGAGGAACGGGCTCCTGGATTAGGGAACGACGACCGCAGCCGAGGGCGGGAGCAAGGTGCGCGCGCCGAGTAGGGGGAGGGGCCTGACGCACACCGAACCGGGACCTGAGGGCGTGGGTGCAAGCTCTCGCGAGAGCGGGTTGGTTCTTGGGCTGCAGCCGCTGCTGCTGCCTCCTCTCACCAGCGCCGTTGCTGCGGAGGATTGTGGGAGCCTCCGCGTCCCGCTCGCTGGGAGAGCGATACCTCTCCTTTTCCCTCTCCCTCTCCCTAAGGTAGGCGTGAGGCGGGTAAGAGTCGGGGTGGGGTGGCCGGGGACTCTCCGTGTCCGCCGGGAAGGGACAGCGACGGCGACGGAGGCCGCGGGGAGCCGGCGGCGCGCCTTTCTTGCTCGCTCCCGCTCCTCCGCTCTGCCTCCCTCCGCGCTGCGTATGTGAGGCGCCTGATCGGCGGCCGCCATGTTAGGAGCGCAGTGGCGGCGCAACCAGCCTCCTCGGGCAGCGGAGGTGAGCGGTCCCGGACGGAGACACGCGGCCAGCCAAAGGCCCTGGGTACGGCGGGAGAGTCGGGGTTGCCGAGGTCCGCTTGTCGGCGGAGCTTCCCGCGTCCTGGGCTTTCCGTGGGCGGGGGCGGGACAACAAGCCCGTTACATGCGGGCCGCGACGCTGGGGGGGAGCGCTCGAGGCCTGAGGGGCAGAGTGTCCATTGGAGGCCTGCCGTTTGGGGAGGACGGTTAAGATAGCGGAGTCCTTGGGTGGCGCCAGCCCCCAGTAATCCCGTTTGCCTTTTTTCCTGTGAAAATGTGCCCCAAAATGGAGGATTTCACAGACTCCGAAAGCTTGGCGTTTGAGCGACGCTGCTTTCTTTCCCGGGTGTCCCGGCCTCCGCGCCGCCTCTCGCCCCTCGCTTCGTGGCGCCCCCGCGGCCTCCCCCGCCCCCGCGCGCGCGCGCGCCGTGTCAGCTGGACATCGGAAACAGTTCCCTGCCCCCTCGCCGCGTAAAAATGGCCGAGAAATGAAACGTTAACGCTTGTTTTTCGTATCGCGTCGTGGAGAAAGCCTTCTGCGGTGTGCTGCGAAGGAGGTGATTTGTTCGTTTAGTCAGTCAGCTCCCATCCTTTTTCTCTTTATAAAAATACCATTAGTTCGGGTTCCTCTGAGAGGATCGTGTGGTGGGGGCCCTTCCGGTTTCCAGACAAAGGGTTTGGAGAGGACCGTCGTGTAGTCGCCGCGTCGCTGTTCATTTCTAGCGCTGTGCCATGTTCCGTGTTCTGCATTTACGGTGGATGAGTAGCCCCTCGGTGTTTATCCTGCCCTGTGGCCCTGTTCTGTGGAACATCCCTTTCTGTGGAATATTCCTGTTGGATCGGTTACAGTTTTTCAGATAGACGTTTCTAGAACGGTTATGGTGATTCCGAAATTTATAATTTTTCTGGCGCGCTGGAATAATGTGAAGAGTCGTTGATTTCGCAGGTAGTGGTCACGAGATTTTGTATTGAGGCCGCGTTCTGTATGTTAAACCTTGGTTTAGATTTTTCGGTAGTCGGTAAAATACATTTTTCTCCCGGAAAATTTAAATAGACTGTGGGAGCAAAAATTATATTTTAGGCTGTGTTCATAAATGTTCGAAATAAAATTTCCTTCGGAAAAATCATTTTACTAATGACTCAGTCATCTGCGCAGTCTACACAGTTTTTCAACATTAGTATTGTAGAAATAAGGGCGGGGAGGGTATATACAGTTTTTTGTTGCAAAAACACTGTGGGTCATGCCTTTTCCGTTTAAATAGAATGTTTTTACAAACTCGAAGTTAAATACCACTGAAGTACTACGTGAAGATTCTTTTGGTTGGTTATGTAAGATTTGAAAGAGATCATTTGGCCAGAAGATATTTGTGTTGAAGTGCTTTAAATTTAAATATCCTTCTTTGCACTTAACATTATATGCTTTTATAACATTAGTTTATACTTTATCCAGAGAAGAAGTTTCACTTTATTTCCCTTTTCACCTGTGTACTGCTTATGTAGTATTTTGAACTAATTCGGAAGGATTTAACCACCCTTGTTCCGAACATTTATGTTAAAAGTCTTTAAACATGCTACCTTTATTACTGATGCTTTTAGAGAATGTAAACGCTAATATTATAAATCAGTTAATGATATTAAGTAGTCAAATTTTAACTGGGGAATGCAACAGTAATGTCATATTTTGGAAGTATCACATAGCTCGAATTCCTAATTTTATAGAAGAGAAGATTAAAGTCCAGATAGGGCCTGGACTACCCTGGATCAGTGTGGTCTAGAACTCTTGGGTCTTGATTCAATCAATGGAAGGAGTATACTTAAACAGGAATTTATTCTAGGGGAAGAATATGTCAACGATTTGTGTATGTAAATGTTAATGTTACTTATTAAGTATGTTAAAAATCTAAAGATTCAACTTTTGGGGGATCTTCTAATTTTAATGTGGAAATGAAAAGCTATACAGCAACTTGAAACAGTATTTTAGGAGGAGAGTAATGATGGGAAAATGATGATGGTATGCATTATTAACCGGGAAAGAAAACATCTTAAAACCTCAGATGTCAAGTTTGATTATTTTGTTTGTTTTTAAAGGAATATGTAAAACATGGAAATAGAGATGTACACCAAAATATTATTTGCTCAGGATGTTGGCATTATGCGTTTATGTTTTCTTCCTAGTGTTTTTCTGAACTTTCTACAATAAATTACCTTTAGTTTTGTAATGAGAAAAAAAAATGAAAAAAATTGTGTAAATGCTGGAACTGCTTAAAAAATGAGAATCTAATGTATTGTTAAGGGGAATTGAGATAAAACTGAACTAGCTTCTTGAAGTCTAAAAGTGGAGAGTATTGAGAAGTGCCAAAAAGTGCTTGTTGTTTAAGATATTCTAGTTATTATGTATAGGTAAACATAGGAATCTGGGAAGATTCGTAGATAAAAATGTTAAAATTGTTGTTATTGGGGCTAATAGCAATTAGCTTACAATATGAATGCAGCTATTATTTATTTTAAGAATGATCAAAATCAAAGAAATGAATAATGGTTTGTTAAATGTTCTTAGCACATTTTTTAGTTAACAGTGCTTGTTTTTATGTATCTCCTTTGGTTAGAATTAGGTAAAACTATCCCACACTTCTGGCCACAGGTCCTGAAAGTGGATGACTGGCATTTGGGATGGAGGATATTAGGTTGATTGGAGTTGGAGTGGAAGGGTTGTAGACTACTACAACCCTTTGTTACTTTCTAAATACGTGGTTGGCTATTCCAAGGCTTAATGCTGTCCAAGAAATGATGTGCTGTAATTTGTGATTCTTAGCTAGGTAGTAGACCTTTCTCGTTGGATCATTAGGATCAAGGGCTCTGAGTTCCCCGCCCTCTTTCCCCAGACAGGGTCTCCCTCTGTTGTCCAGGCTGGAGTGCAGTGGCATTGTTATAGCTCACTGCAGCCTCCAATTCCTGGGCTCAAGCTATCCTCCCGCCTCAGCCTCCCGCATAGCTGGGACTACAGGTGTACACCACCACCCCCAGCTAATTGTTTTATTTTTGTAGAGACGTGTCTCAGTATGTTTCCCAGGCTGGTCTCAGACTCCTAACCTCAAGCCATCCTTTGAGGTCTCTGAAAGTGTTGGGATTACAGGTGTGAGCCACCAGTCCTGGCCTAGATATGTGCCTTTAAATGGGTTTATAGGCACTTAAAACCTTAAAAACTTTGGGTTTTAACTTGCTCAGTTCATTTGTATTATAAACATAGGCTTATAATACAATAGAAGTTATATAAAGTGCTATGTTATCTTTCCTGATCTGAATGTAATTTATTACTGGGACAGGTCTGTGTGATTGGAGTGGGGAGTGCCTTTGATGTGATGGGGATATGATATAATTTTTCATTTGTAAATCAAGCTCTAATGTTCTCTGTACAGATAAGGCTCAAGGCTCTGTGAAGGTTCTGTATGAAATAGTAATGAAAGCTTAGGTTTATAAAATACTTGCCTTTTTTTCTAGAAACTTTAAAAAATGACATCTGGCATTCTCTTTGATCTAGAATCCCAATAACCTGTGGTTGTTGGTACATGTCCTCAGGTTAGTAGGTACACAAAGAGGGTGCTTATGGTTGAGGGGGGTGGAAATAGTTCTTCCCAGCTACTGCTGCTGGATAAGAAGAGTAAAGAAAAATAAAACAAAATGCTTAGGGTAGGCGTCTTAGTGGGCTGGCAGTAAATGCAGTAAATATGGAAAGCATTTAATTAATATTCGAGTCTAAATAGGATCTTTGATTTGTAGTATCACCTTTCAGTTCATGAAGATGCCTAACTTTCAGATCTTTAAGATGATGTGTATGGTGGGTTTTTTTCTCCTTTGTGGGGATTATTAGTATATTAAACATTCCTCTTTGGTATAGTAACTCAAAGGAGAGTGAAGATTTAAATGCAAAATTTAAAGTATTTGAGCATCTAACTCAGGCAGTTAGTTGGTCAAGAAAGGTTAATGTCAAAGAAATACAGATGTTTGAACTTAAAATATTCTTTCTGTGAGAAGATGTGGAACAGCAGACCAATTTAACATATACTTGTGTCTGTCCACGTGTGGGCCATGATATCCTGGAAGAGCACCCTGGCGAAGGAAGTTTTGCACTTATGCACCAAGGCACACCAAGAAATATTAGTATTCTTGGTAATGGCAAGAAATTGAAAACAGTTTAAATGTTCATCACCTGCAGAATAGATAAACATACGTGCATGTATGATGATATCTATATTGCAGCGAATTGTAGGTTTAATTCACTTAGGTATAAATGTGCATAAATCAGTTTTTAAAAACAAGATCAATACATATTAAATCAATTTGTGTGAAGTTCAGAAATGCAAGATTAACACTGTTTTTAAGGATACATACATTAACTGGTAAAACCTAAAAATAAGGAACTGTGGGATGGGGATGCATTGGAAATTGCCAGGTAAGAGATTTCTCAGGTCTTGTTAATGTTCTATTTCTAAACTTGAGTACTTGTATATACACTGTGGCTTGTATAATACATTGCATGATTAAAAGGGGGGTGCTGGACCTTAAGAGAGTTACTAGTATTGCATGAAATGAGGACAAGAGGGGCGGGTCCCAGCTAATAATAGTTTTTACACAAGCACCGAGCATTTTCTGTAAATGGACTATCAAGCAGACCTTTCTATGAGATGTTGGGTTACGGTAGAAAATAGGTTTAGAGAAGTAGGATGGAACCAATATGTGAAAAGCATTTGAAAACCATAGTGTGGACTTCATGTGGTGAGTACTAGTAGGTCTTTGAACAGGAGAATGTGAAATAATGAGTTTCAGGTGGTTTGTATTGAAAGGTGATGAGCTGTGAGCTTGAATGAAAGGAGGCCAGCTGAATGGCAGCAGGACTGGTGATCTCCAGTAAGGTATGGCAGAGGGAATAGAAAGGTAAGGGCTGTATTCTGAAGGGTGAGAAGATAATTTAAGCACAGATTGGCAATAGAGAATGAAGAAGAAAAAGGTTTTGATTTGTCCACTTTCACTAGAATCAGCTTCTCTTCTATGATCTTACCTGTTAAAGTTACTACCAGTCTTTTTTTTTTTTTTTTTTTTTTTTTTTTTAGTATGAGTAAAAATATATTGCCCAGGCTAGAGTGCCGTGGCGTCAACCTAGCTCACAGCAACCTCAAACTCCTGGGCTCAGGTGATCCTCCTGCCTCAGCCTCCCGAGTAGCTGGGACTACAGGCATGTGCCACCATGCCCGGCTAATTTTTTTTTTTCTATATGTATTTTTAGTTGGCCAATTAATTTCTTTTGTATTTTTTAGTAGAGACGGGGGTCTCGCTCCTGCTCAGGCTGGTTTCGAACTCCTGACCTTGAGCAATCCACCTGCCTCGGCCTCCCAAAGTGCTAGGATTACAGGCGTGAGCCACCGTGCCCGGCCGAAGTTACTACCAGTCTTTAAATGCGGTTTTTTAAGCTGATTCCTGGAGCGGTTTGACAAAGCTCAGATTTGAATTTCAGCTTTGAATGGAAATCGATAGGACATTAAAGTTGGTCTGTGAAATAGTACAGTACAAGTGAGAAAGGTTTATAAGCCCCTTGTTCACGTTTATCTCTTACCTCTAAAGTTTTTCTTGTGTAAAAATAAGGAAACATAGCCGGGCGCGGTGGCTCACGCCTGTAATCCTAGCACTGTGGGAGGCCAAGACGGGCGGATCGCTCAAGGTCAGGAGTTCAAAACCAGCCTGAGCAAGAGTGAGACCCCGTCTCTACTATAAAATAGAAAGAAATTAATTGGCCAACTAAAAATATACACAAAAAAATAGTCGGGCATGGTGGCACATGCCTGTAGTCCCAGGTACTTGGGAGGCTGAGGCAGAAGGATCGCTTGAAGCCCAGGAGTTTGAGGTTGCTGTGAGCTAAGTTGATGCCATGGCACTCACTCTAACCCAGGCAACAAAGCGAGACTCTGTCTAAAAAAAAAAAAAAACAAGGCATTTGGGCCCTCAAGATTCACTATGTATGAAATCAGAGTTGTACAGAGTTTGTGGAAGTCAAGAGAGTGGAACATTAAGTGGAGGGAAAAGTCTTAAGGCTGTAGAATGGAGCCTTGAGGGAAACCATTGATTTTGTTTAAGTAGAGAAGAGAGTAAAGTAATGTTTGTGTCGTAAATCAAGAGTAAACATTATTAGTTACATGGAATAATTTCTATCTTATAGTATGGGTTTATTTTAATCAGTTTCCTGTGTAACTTCAATTTGAAAATATTTCATAGGCCGGCCATGGTGGCGCACGCCTGTAATCCTAGCACTCTGGGAGGCTGAGGCAGGAGGATAGCTTGAGCTCAGGATTTCTAGACCAGCCTGAGCAAGTGCGGGACCCCGTCTCTACTAAAAATAGAAAAAATTAGCCGGACATGGTGCATGCTGGGCATGGGATCCCATGTAAATGAGCCTTTAAAAGTGGCCTGTACATTTTATGTTTAACTTGGACTAGAGGTAGAGGAACCGTTTTCAAAAGTGCTTTCTCAACAGTGTTATCATATCTGATTTCTCTCAATTTCTTTGTTCTAATAAAAACATTTTTAGAAATTGGTTTAGTTATTTGCAATTTGAGCAAAAGTCCTACCATGGTGCTTCATTTTAAGTTGAAACTCTGAGTATCTCAAAAATACTAAGGTTTTCGTCATGGAATTACCTGTTGTCGTTGGGATTTGTTTGTCTTGCTCCTTTTCTAAGTTTTTCTGACATCCGTTTTCTGTTTTGTCGTAAGGTTATCATCTTTTACCTTCTCAACTTTTCCTTTTGTATATCTACTGTTTTCATATAAGCTGCCAAAAATGTAATTGAGCTCTGTAATCTAACAACCATATTTCCTTAAAATATGGCCATTTTTTAGATCATACATATAAAAATATTATTTCTCTAAGGGAGAAGTATAGTTCTTTTGAAAGACTGACTTTTCAGTAGTAGAAAGCTTTGGCTATAGCATGAAAGTCAAAGCTGTAATCAGTAATAACCTTGATATTTAAACATTTTTATTTTCAAAAACCCTCTAAAGGTTTTGACTTTTAAAAAAATATATGTGAAAATTTAGGTTCAGGTGAGCCAGATATGTAAACAAAGAAAAAAAATTACAGGGACCACCCATGTTTACATAGCATTTCAACCACCATTCTGTGGCATTTATAAGACATTTCAAAGAAACTTTCATCCAAAGAAATCAACGTGTCTTTATTAGTCTTATCTGAAAGCTTAAGTACTTTACATAGTGGATCTCATCTAAAAGTAGTTTCTTTGGTGTCTCAAATTCATCTTTCTTGGTGTGCAAAAACATCTTCTGTAACTCCAGCCACCTCTGATAGCATTTCTGTCTTTTTTTAACATTATTATATCTAAATCTTTCTTGCCTGTAACTTTTTTAATACTTCCTCAGCCACTGTATTCGTCTAGTATATCCTTGCTTTAATCTATCATTGGTGGAATTGGTTCCATAATAGACTTGTGCCTATCGAACATTGTTTGGTTTTTACTGTAATAAAGTGTAACATGTTATACTAGAGCTTAGGTGTATTAATGGTCAGACATACAAAACGTAGCAACGCCTCATAATAGAATTCTGTAGCAAACAACTTCTGGTTTACCTCTGTATGTAGTTGTGATTATAAAATTGTTTCATCAAAGACATTTGTTGTGTACATTTTCTTATGAATATTTTATGAGACTCATGTAAATTGTTTGCAAATTCTTATGTGACAGTTTTCTGAGGCACAATGCTAATAATGATTTAAGAAAAAAATGAAAATAATTTCATCCAGAAACACATCTTGGGGGATCTTAATTTTTAGAACTTAAATTCTCCAGGTGATTGGGTTATTCTTGTGAAAAGTTTACAGAAATGTGTGTAACAAGATCTCATTTTCATTTTTGCCTGTTTTGCGCTTTAGATGTGTTGTAACCCTGAGCATTACATAAGTACTGGTGGATGTAACTTGGGAAATTTTCCTTCTTTAAATCATACCTATATTTACTGTACCTAGGTTTTTTTCCTTGGGAGTGCTCCTATTTCTGTACTAACCATAGTTAGTTCTCCTTACCTTGTAAGATTAGATACCAAGTAAGTACTGCCTGATGTAGGATGGTCAGTAAGAAGGCAGTTAGTTGTATGACTTAAATTTGGGCAGAAATCCTTAAAAACTGTAGGAAATGACTTGTTTTTCTTATTCACATCTGTCTTTACCTCAAATTGATTTTGCTGCATAAAGGTCTCAGCTGTTATGTTTGGTCTTAGATCTTATACTAGGTACTTGACACCTAAGCTTCATTTACTTGTGATTTTACTTGGTTCTTTCTGATAGTGATAATAGGTCTCATTTTTCAAAGCACAATACGACTGATTCATCTTTGACTTGCTGACCTTGATTTTTTTGTTTTTAGTCTTCTGGAACTTAAGCATCATACTATAGAGTATATTTTTATTCTTCTAAAAGAAGAAACCCATCTATATTTTTACTGAAATTTTGATGTGCTCAGACATCTAACCCTTCAGTTTAAATGTTTTTAAACTCAGTATGAAATTCCCTTTAATAGTTAAACTTTAGCGTGAAAGACTACTTTTTAAATATCTATATGCAGGCTCTGCATACATCTGGAATCTGTTTAAGATATGTAATAAATTCCTTGTTAAGTTTGAGATCTTAAATGGTTTTTTTTAAATCAACATGATGCATAAGGTTTTTTTCTTAAAAAAACGGCATCTACTTAAAGGGATTTATGACTAAAATTGCTTATTTTTCTACAGAGTTGTCTGCTGGTTCTCAGCTTGAAGAAGATTCTGCAGTCCTTATTGATCCTTTTTCTTGGCGTTACCATTTTTTGAAGCAAAGTTAACCTAGCTTTCTAGTTTGAGCTTTCTTTTTGGCCGTCTTTAAAAAAAATTTTTTTTTAAATCTATAAAATAGACAAGAGATAGTTCTACAATGTCCAAGTCATTCCAGCAGTCATCTCTCGGTAGGGACTCACAGGGTCATGGGCGTGACCTGTCTGCGGCAGGAATAGGCCTTCTTGCTGCTGCTACCCAGTCTTTAAGTATGCCAGCATCTCTTGGAAGGATGAACCAGGGTACTGCACGCCTTGCTAGCTTAATGAATCTTGGAATGAGTTCTTCATTGAATCAACAAGGAGCTCATAGTGCACTGTCTTCTGCTAGTACTTCTTCCCATAATTTGCAGTCTATATTTAACATTGGAAGTAGAGGTCCACTCCCTTTATCTTCTCAACACCGTGGAGATGCAGACCAGGCCAGTAACATTTTGGCCAGCTTTGGTTTGTCTGCTAGAGACTTAGATGAACTGAGTCGTTATCCAGAGGACAAGATTACTCCTGAGAATTTGCCCCAAATCCTTCTGCAGCTTAAAAGGAGGAGAACTGAAGAAGGCCCTACATTGAGTTATGGTAGAGATGGCAGATCTGCTACACGGGAGCCACCATACAGAGTACCTAGGGATGATTGGGAAGAAAAAAGGCACTTTAGAAGAGATAGTTTTGATGATCGTGGTCCTAGTCTCAACCCAGTGCTTGATTATGACCATGGAAGTCGTTCTCAAGAATCTGGTTATTATGACAGAATGGATTATGAAGATGACAGATTAAGAGATGGAGAAAGGTGTAGGGATGATTCTTTTTTTGGTGAGACCTCGCATAACTATCATAAATTTGACAGTGAGTATGAGAGAATGGGACGTGGTCCTGGCCCCTTACAAGAGAGATCTCTCTTTGAGAAAAAGAGGGGCGCTCCTCCAAGTAGCAATATTGAAGACTTCCATGGACTCTTACCGAAGGGTTATCCCCATCTGTGCTCTATATGTGATTTGCCAGTTCATTCTAATAAGGTGAGTTAATGCAACAGATGCTTCTAATTTCTTTTACATTGTAGTGCCTATTCTGTATTTACCTATATCTTTTACTCTAATTCTGTAGTCTGATGACACTGAGTTGATCGAGAATTTTTTGCTTTTGAGAACACTTTATTTGGAAGGTAATTGTTTTTGAGCATTTTAAACCAGGGCTTTACATTAATACAATCTGCCTAGATTACTTCTGGCCACAAAACTGTCATCCACTGGGATTATCTTGTTGGTTTTTGGCATCAATATGTTCTTCTTAATCATATATTTAAGCAGGTTTTTTGTCTGCTTTGTTGAATTGTTTTAAGTATTTTTTTTGCAGTCAATGTGCTCTACCATTCAGGATGCTAGATTTCAGCTCTCCATCTGTCTTGATTGCTGATTTGTATGTAGTAAAGATGTATTCTTGAACAATTCTCTTTTTTTCTTTATCTGTGGCTACAGGGAAAGTTAATGTAGAGCCCTGGTGTTTGTTTCAGTATGTTTCATATTTTAGATTAGTTCATTCTTCCTTTTTTAATTTCCCTTTAACACAAACTCTCATACTATGACTGAAATTTTTCATCATTTTTTTTCTCCTTTTCCACAACTTTCTTAAAACATACTTCAAAACTCACTTTTTATTATCCCATATTGCATCTATCCCTTTAGAGACTTGGACAAATCAACTACTACAGTATCCTGCTCTATGTTCCTCATAAACAAATTCTTTTTCTGAGTTAGGCTTAGACTTCTGGTATAGTCATTTGAAATAAAAATCTAATTCTCCTTTGCTTTAATTATCACATCTGGCAAAATGGGAACTTTTTAAAAACACCCTTTAAAATACGTTGTCCCTTCTCTTTCAACTTTTTCAGTGTTATTCATTCTCACTGTTTTTTTTCCAAGCATACAGTACAGTTGACATGAAGTCAACAATATAGCACCCCATTAGCTTGATCTGTAATCTGTGACCATCCATTTTTCCTGATACACTGTATAGTTACTCTGCTTAACTGGAACAAGTTGCTCCCATGAAATTGATTTGATGGTTACTGTTACGGGTTTTTCTTTACAGTAACATCTGGAAGGGTCATTTTCTTTTCATATCTGTTCCTTTGATACGCATTTTTTAGTGAGTATTTTTTACTAGACTAAATCATATCTTTACAGATTTTGTTTTTAGTATTCTGTTAGAGTATTACCAATCAATCCCTTTTCTATGTTGGGGTATCAGTTTTGTCTTTTACTCTCTAATCCATACCAAAGTAAATTAACAAATGCTAAATTTAGGTTTATATATTTATTTTCATTTAAGAAATAGAACCCATAAAATTCAGCAAGTTTTAATTGGTAGATGTTTTGCTTGTTGCCTTTTTCTAAATTTGTTGGATATGTTTACTATATCATGAAATTTATATTTTCAATATTAAACTTCAAGTTTTAGGTCTGGTGTGAATTGATAAAATGAAAAGTTCGTTAAACTTTGGTGACTCCAATTTTTTCTTTGTACTTCCTTGCCTGTTTATAAAGAAATAATAGTAGAAATGGCAGTATGACCAATGTGCTCAGAAAGGATCTCTAAATTCTGAGAAAAATAGACAGTTGCAGTGTCTCAAAGTGATTTTAAGGGACTTAAAATCTTTGCTACTGGAGTCATCAAAAGCTATTGGGACATCATAAAGGAACACAAAAGGAAACCATGAGAGGACTTACATCAGAGAAAAGTTTATTTTTTGTATATGATTATTCTTTTCTCTTCAGCTTTTACTGCCTTCTAGTTCCTGAAGAAGGCTAATAACTTAAGTGGATCTAAATTAACAAAAGAGCAGTTTTTAAATATTTGATGAAACATTGGATTCAAGAGTAAGATACCCTACCCTAGTATAAGAGATACTTTTAACCTGTAAAAATTAGATTCTAGCTACTTTTGGTATTGCATCAAAATACTGAGTACATTTAAGAACTATTTTAGAGGCCTTTTATTTGTTTGGTTTACAAAATTTAATATTTTTAAATTGAACCAGTTTTAAGAAGTTTAAATACATGAATTTTTAAAAAATTTCTAGTTGCCTTAACATGTTTTCTATATATGTGCATTATTGAAAAAAAAATTAAAATTTCACTTTGGCAGTGGACTCTTCTCATTTTATAACTGATACAGAAATGCCTTTATAGAAAATTCCTGTGGTGGAAATGGATAATGAAAATTTTTTTAAACATTTAATCCTGCTCTCTGGTATTGCTGCATAACTTGGAAAATCTGTTCTTTTCACTTAGTGGTAATGTTAAATAGTCTATATGATTAAAGGTTCTTCTTACTATGAGATAAACTTAGGTGGAAAACATCTAATTTGTTATCATGGAGTATCATTTTTGATATTTTTAGGTGACTTTAAGTGATGATGTTGCTTTTATTTCTTTCTAGGTAATTTTAGACCGACAAGTTGCTTTTCTACACAATCTCAAACTTTCCTTAGGTTCCTTTCACTTAAAATTCCCCACTACAGCACTTTGGCTGTCTTGTCACTTGAATTTATATTTTTTCTTTTAGTATTACTCTAAAAGCCCATAAATTATTTATTCTGCCACTCTGGAAGTGCTTCCCAAATTATTCTTTGTTTATATAAATGAAAGTAGCTCAAATACATCAAGGTGAATGTAGTTTTCTTACAGCAACTTCTGAATTCAAAAAGTGAATCCTTATTTTTTTATTAATCTGATGTGAGAGTTAGTTCAGCTTAGAATCCAAGGATATAGGTGTTAAAAACCCTTTTGCTTAGTCCTTACCATAAACCAAATAGTAAGAGCTCAGCTATGGTAGTACAGATTAGTAATGAGTGGGTTTGGGAGGTAAACGACTTAAGATTTTTTTCACTTTGACATTCCTTTTAACACTTTAAAAGACGAGCCACACTTTTACCATAAGTTTGAATCTTTAAAGAACATGGGGATATAATTTCCGTTCAGCTGTGTATCCTTGACTCTACTATGAATTAGAAGCATGCCTAATAGGATGACATTTATTGCCTTTCCCAAAACACTACTACTTAAGGATATTTTTAGTAAATTCTGAAGGTTTTTTAGTTGAGAAAACTCTTAAGTTAATGTTTAATTTGCTTAATCCTTCTGAATTTTGTGGACTTTACATATGGCTGTTACTGCTTATAGCCATTTAAAAGTGGTCTCCAACAAGTCTTTGGTTGCTATGTTTCCCAGCCTGTTTGTCTGGTCTTGATTTCTGGGCTCAGGCGATTCTCCTACTTTGGCTTCCCAAAGCACTGGGATTACAGGTGTGAGCCACCGTGCCCGGCCTGTTAGCCATTATTTTAAAAAGACAATCTAGCTTTGAAAAACATGGGAATAGTATTTGATAGCTCCCCACATTCTAAGGAAGTACCATTCTATTTGGATGTGTTTCATCTTAGTTCTTTCATAGGATTTTAGTTAATTCTATCAGGGCATAGGAATGTATGTGAACTGTTGTAGTATAAATCAGTTTTTCCAAAATTAGGATCCCATTTATAAAATAACCATTCTTTTATAAAATACCAAGCTTTTCAAAAAGGAATGTCTTGTGCCTTCTTTTAATCCAGCTCTAAGTGAGACACGCCCCCACTCTTTAAAAACACATTGCCTAGCCTAGCCATGTTTTATATCCAAATGTAATGGTATTAGGTAGTGTGGGTTTTTATAGAAATTGTCTCAATTTGTGAAGCATCAATAATAGTTGTAAAGCAGGAATTCAGAAACAGTGCAATACATGTAGCAGTTTGTGGGGGGAGGGTGTTTTGCTTTGTTTGAGCACTTCCCATGTGCCTGGCAGGAGTCTGATAAGCAGACCCTTTTAACTCATTTGCTTTTCACAACAGTGCTATGAGAATATTTTCCCAGTGAATTTAAGTAATGTGATCCAAGGATTCACATCTAATAATATGCATTTGGGGAGTGGAACCTAGGCAACCTAGCAGCAGAGCCTACTTTCCCCAACTCCTCTCTCTTATATTGCCTAAACAGTTAACTCATCTGTATTTGGGTTTCTTTTCCTACAGACAGGAAAATTTGTTTGAATAAAATAAAGTTAATTCTTTCAAATTCAAAATAAACCACAAAGGCACAAATATTGACAAACTGTAATGTTTCCTCCCTGAAATTTAGAAACGGGCATTCCTTAAATTTACTTCATTATTTTGGGGAAATACAATGGGAGCTTAATATTTTGATAAATTGGGATCATTTTCTAGATAAGCCATTCTTATTGAATTATGTTAGCTTTCTATGGCTGTGCTAATCATGGTGCATTTTTCACTACATATTTAGTAGGTAGTACACTTGAAACATGCCTCACAGTCTGGATTAAAGACTCTATTTTTAACTAATCATTCACATTTATAGCATATGTTTCCTATAAGAGTAGATATAAACATGGATATTTTATCATTTAGAGTGCTATAAAATACCAGCTCTATTAATATACAATGGTCCGTAGTATGGTCTGTAGTAGAAATTAATTCGCCTTGCTGATCTCAAGGTCAGTCACTACTCTTGATCTTTATTAACTTTTTATCTTTTCCTTGTCAAGTCTCTAAGTATGTTGACCAAGTTATCCAGTTTTTCCAAGAATGTGCATAGCGTATTTGAGGGCAGGATCAAGCTTCAAGGATTCAGAGAAATAGTTTTAAATTAAATCAATGTGATTTAATGAATGGGCAGGTGTTTATATAGCCTGTAGTACTGCATAGACATTAACATCCTAGAGTTTGAATGGTTCAGATGAAAATATTTTAGCTTTATTTTTGTTAATTCTACTAATTTACTTTGCTGCAGGAGTGGAGTCAACATATCAATGGAGCAAGTCACAGTCGTCGATGCCAGCTTCTTCTTGAAATGTAGGAGTTTGAAATACCTTTAAAGCATCCTTATCGTGAATCAGAAACAGCCATTATTGGTCTTTGGGAGTTCGTCATTTACTTGTAATATCCACAATGTTATCATCACATAGTTGATACTGTCTAGGCAATACTAATTACAAATAAAATGTTTAGATCTGGAAACCTTATATTGAATATTAGATGCAGTGATAGCAATACTTTGTTATTTAATATTATTCTAGGATAAATATACATTGGTCTTTTTTTATACAAATTGAAATAGTTTGTAATAGGCTTAGTAAAAAGATAACATTTGATATGTAGAATGGATTCATAATAGCATTTTAAATAACGTGCTCTAAAACTATAGAAGGTAGAGAAAAGAGAGGGAGGAGGTCATTAAAAGATTCTAATTAGTTGCAAGCAAAATCTTTAATAACGTATTTTTTGCTTTTGAGTTGCCTTTGGTTCTGAGTTTAAGTTGCTACCATGAAATGGAATTCCTAAAGAAACTCTCTGCACAAGCAGCACACAGTTCCATTGTTCACTGGAATTGCAGTTTTCACATACACCTAACTCTGTTAGGGCTATTCTTTCTTTCTAATGTCACAATGCAACTTTGTTCTTGGTATTTAATATTGAAGAAGGAAAATCTGTGGTCTGTTCTTGTTTCTATGTCATCCACATTTCTAATTCCTTGTGCAACACTTTTCCTCCTTAAGATTTAACAAATACAGGAAAAATTTAATTTAAACATATATTACCTACATTTGCAAGCAATATAAAAGTTTATTTTCGTTAATTTGGATTTTGAATTTCTGAAATTTTTCTTTTGAAATATCTATAGGACATGCTTTAAAACTAATATTTCTAATATGTAGTCTCTCAGATAACTTTACTAATAAATGATCTCTATTTTAGAGGCCAAACGAGGCTACTTTGTGAAAGGGCAGTTTTATTTTAAAGTTACTTTTCTGGTCTTTTTAAAGCTACCCAGAATGGAATCCTGACAATGATACAGGACACACAATGTAAGTTAAAATTTTTTAAGCTACTGTTTGTAAAGGAAATCAATGTACGGAATGTAATTGATTGTACACAATGTAAGTTAAAACATTTTTTAAGCTACTGTTTGTAAAGGAGATCAATGTACAGATTCAGGTTTAACTTTGAATATTTCATAAATAAAAATATTTTTGGAATTTCTTTAGTGAAAATGAGGTTTTATAAAATTCACTGTAGACAAAATTTTTAGCAAATATTTTATATAGTTATTTTTATTCTTCTATTGTTAATATAAATTTTTGCCTAGTTACTTAACACATAGCTGTCCTGAAATATCGAAGTGGTCATAGTCATACAAGAGGTGCTTTAACACTAAAATCTTAATTATTTCTGATGGACTTTTTGTCATGCTCTATATTTTATGTCTTCATATTACTAGGGGTGATCCCTTCATGTTGCAGCAATCTACAAACCCAGCCCCAGGAATCCTGGGACCTCCACCTCCCTCATTTCATCTTGG
The DNA here is from genome assembly GCA_963574885.1 of Lepilemur ruficaudatus. NCBI lineage: Eukaryota > Metazoa > Chordata > Mammalia > Primates > Lepilemuridae > Lepilemur > Lepilemur ruficaudatus. The sequence continues at coordinate 33,182 of CAUYRT010030407.1, forward strand.
GGGACCAGCAGTTGGACCAAGAGGAAATCTGGGTGATTATACAAAATTCATGTCACTTTTCCCTAATAGCTTTTACCACAAAAATTAAATGCAATGATTATAGACAAAAGAAGGCTCATGCAAATGTTACTGAAAAATAACATTGCATGAAAAGATATGGTAATAACCTTTTCATTTATGTTTGAAAGATGTCCATTTTTCAGTTAAAATGGCTTCTTTATAGCAAATATACTTATTGAAAAAGACTGAAAAAAATATTTTTCTTCCCACAAAGGTGCTGGAAATGGGAACCTGCAAGGACCTAGACACATGCAGAAAGGCAGAGTGGTCAGTAATACATCTCTTGCTTTTACCATATTTACAATTTTGGGGAATGTGGTTTGACTTAAGTCCTTGCTTATTAAACCTGTATCGTGGTCTTTACTGTAGGAACACTGCTGTAGTTTGAAAACAATTGGGTTTTTGTATGACTTTGATAATAATTAAAAATTTAATTTTTATATGCCTGTGGTCTAGAGATCTCACCTTGATTCAGCATCTTAGAAACTTTGCTGTCCACTTATGTATACAGTATTCAATTTAAAAGCCAGTGTAGAGATTATCTTCTGAAACTTTGAAATAGTATAACCATTTGGTTATAGTCAGAAAGAATTTACCCAGTGAAATTTGACTTGCTGTTTGTAGTTATGAGTTAATATTTGAACTACTTACTCTCTTCTGGTTAATTGTAGACTATAAAAGTTCTAATGCATAACCTGTTTCATAGTGCATTAAAGAGACTTTTAATGACTTGGTTTCTTCCTATCTGATAGGAAACTAGCCGAGTTGTTCACATCATGGATTTTCAACGAGGGAAAAACTTAAGATACCAACTGTTACAGCTTGTGGAACCATTTGGAGTCATTTCAAATCATTTGATTCTAAATAAAATTAATGAGGTATGAGTTGAAAGAAGGGTGTTTATTATTTATTCATTTTACTAATATATATTTACGAAAGGTATTAAATGATTTTGTATTAGAAAAGGAATTAATGGGATCTTAAATCATCAATTTGAAGTATAATAGAGGAACAAACCAGTAGTTTATGTATGTTAATAATATTTGAGTACCGATGGATTATTATTATCTTTATAAATTGTGATCCCAAAGTAGTAATTGTCTTTATTATCATACTACTATAAGAGCTATAAAAGAAAAATTCTTTGAAAAACCTTTTCAGATCTATAACAAAATGGCGACAAGTCATTATTTCAATCTAATAGGCATTAATAAGTGATAATATAATTTAGAAGCGTGAATATAATCTGAGGTGGCCTTTTAATAAAATAGCAAATTGGTGACATTGGTTTTTTGTTTTAATTCTTAAAAATACTTTCAGTTTAATGATTAAATATATTATTTGGAAAGACTTGAAGCAATGTTTTTTAGAAGTAATCTTTTGTACATTTACAGGCTTTTATTGAAATGGCAACCACAGAGGATGCTCAGGCTGCAGTGGATTATTATACAACCACACCAGCATTAGTATTTGGCAAGCCAGTGAGAGTTCATTTATCTCAGAAGTATAAAAGAATAAAGGTAATACCTATTTTTTTGTTCATGTTGTATATCAGTTCAATACATCATTCTAATGTTTTTTAGCTTTGGTTATTTAAAATTGTTGCTAAAAGCTAGACTATTCTTAACTATTAACTATTAATCATAGTACATCTGCCCCTTTTTTTGTTTATTAAAGAAACCTGAAGGGAAGCCAGATCAAAAGTTTGATCAAAAGCAAGAACTTGGACGTGTGATACATCTCAGCAATTTACCCCATTCTGGCTATTCTGACAGTGCTGTCCTCAAGCTTGCTGAGCCTTATGGAAAGATAAAGAATTACATATTGATGAGGATGAAGAGTCAGGTAATTTACATATGGAGGTTTTGAAAAAGATAAATTTCTCAAAGTGCTTTAAGATTTTTCAGTATATCCTCATTTTAATGAGGAGAGCAGGGGGAGTAGTTTTCTTTACAAGTAAATTTTCTTAGCCTATACGACTTAGCCTATACAATGACGAATGGTTTTTTTGTTTTGTTTTGTTTTGTTTTGTTTTTTGAGACAGAGTCTCACTCCCTTGCCCGGGCTAGAGTGAGTGCCACGGCGTCAGCCTAGCTCACAGCAACCTCAAACTCCTGGGCTCAAGCAATCCTTCTGCCTCAGCCTCCCGACTAGCTGGGACTACAGGCATGCGCCACCATGCCTGGCCAATTTTTTCTATATATTTTTAGTTGGCCAATTAATTAATTTCTATTTTTATTAGAGACGGGGTCTCACTCTTGCTCAGGCTGGTTTCAAACTCCTGACCTTGAGCTATCCACCCACCTCAGCCTCCCAGAGCGCTAGGATTACAGGCGTGAGCCACCGCGCCCGGCGTGCTACAGTGATTCTTAGGGACTTTGTATATCTGACACCTTGTCCTTATATTATTCAGTGTCTTTAAGCTCTTACCAGTATCACTATGCTAAAGGTTGGATTTTCCTAACAAGTATATAGAATAAATAGTAAACACCAGAGTTTTAATACAATTCCGTGAAAAATAATACCATTATTGCAATTTTTTTTAAGGCCTTCATTGAGATGGAGACAAGAGAAGATGCAATGGCAATGGTTGACCATTGTTTGAAGAAAGCCCTTTGGTTTCAGGGGAGATGTGTAAAGGTTGACCTGTCAGAGAAATATAAAAAACTGGTACTGAGGGTATGTAGTACTTGTTTATCATCATTTAAAAGTTTTTCACATATTTGAAACCACAACATTCTTATAAACGTTTCTATATGCTAAAAATATGATTTTTGAAATACAGGTTTATTGAAAAAGATAAACATATTTGAAAGAAGTGTATTATTTAAAAAGAACCCATTTTTGGTCTTCTAGTAGCCAAAGTTTTTAAATTGATGTTCTGTAAGGGAGACTTTCACTGCTTTTATCTATTTAAGATTTTAACAGAGTTCTACTACCAAAGTTTATTATCCACTTGTCTGTTGGTATGGTGATCGATAAACTTTTGAGTATAGGCAGCTTAAGTTCTTGGGTATGATTAAATGGATAGAATAAACTGAGTTGATTATATATATAATTATCCAATAATTCCTTGGATAATTACATATTCTGCAAATTAATATATTTAACTTCTACAAAACTTTTGTCTTCTAGATTCCCAATAGAGGCATTGACCTACTGAAAAAAGATAAATCCCGGTAATTTCATTTTGTGTGTGTTTATATGCACTGGTACGTTAGATTTTTATTTTTCAAACCCAGAAAAATTGTGTATCTTTTTGATTTCAGAAAAAGATCTTACTCTCCAGATGGCAAAGAATCTCCAAGTGATAAGAAATCCAAAACTGATGGGTCCCAGAAGACTGAAAGTGCAACTGAAGGTAAAGAACAAGAAGAGAAGTCAGGTGAAGATGGTGAGAAAGATACAAAGGATGACCAGACAGAGCAAGAACCCAATATGCTTCTTGAATCTGAAGATGAGCTACTCGTAGATGAAGAAGAAGCAGCAGCATTGTTAGAAAGTGGCAGTTCAGTGGGAGATGAGACTGATCTTGCTAATTTAGGTGATGTGACTTCTGAGGGGAAAAAGGAGCCTTCGGATAAAGCTGTGAAAAAAGATGCAAGTACTTCAGCAGCAGCAAAGAAAAAGCTTAAAAAGGTAAAGGAAAATTTTATATTAATTTTTAATAGAACACTAGATCAGATGAGTGTTTCAAATTAATTACTCTAGCAGATAAGGAGAATTATCAAAAGAGATCATATATGAACCAAAATATAAACGTTTAAATCTAAACTCTGCAATAAATAAATAGGACATTTTATTATAGTTGCTAAAAAAAGAATCAACTTACAAAAAATGAACTTTATTATTGAAGGAAAAGGACTTAAACATTTGTGTCTGTAGTGTAGTGGTGGTGTATAAGTAGGCAGCCTTGTAGTGCAGCTTATATTTTTAATAGATGGGGTATGAGTTTGTAGTAAGTTAACGGATCCAAGATGCTTAAAACGTTTTGCCACGAATTCCAAAATTAGTGAATTTGAAGAGCTTTTCTTATTTGAGAAATGTAGGCTTGGTCAGATATTTTAATACCTTTGGAAACAATTCTTTTAGAACATATATAAGTCATAAGCACATATAAGGTGAATATAAATATAAAAATACATGGTACAAAGAATAGCAAAAGGAAAGACCCATATTGTGTTGACTACCTACCTTAAAGATTAGGACATTACAATACCTTTGAAGTTATCCCTTTAATGTTAAATGGCTCTTGAAATGTAGAGTAAAATGAGGTTTTTGCCATCCTCTTGGCTCCTTTTAAGCAACATTCAGCTATCTGAAAACTAATATTTACCTCCAGGTTTTGATGGCTTGGTTAAAAATAACTTAGTATATTTTTCTGACTGGAGTGGATGATTGTTATGTAATATGTTTACACGTGTAAGAGCTAATAATTATTGACATGGCATTTATTACATGTCATAAATCTGTCTTAGCTCTTTATATATTTATTAATGTAATCCTTGTAGTAACCATATGCAGTAAGTGCCATTGTTATTCCCATCCATTCTGTAAATTAAAGCATGGAGAAGTTTAATAACATAGACTGTTTATAAGTGACAGAGCCAAAAATTAAACCTAGGTAGTCATGCTCCAGAGCTTGATTTCTTTTTTTCTTTTTCTTTTTTTTTTTTGAGACAGAGTCTCACTCTGTTGCCCAGACTAGAGCGCTGTGGCATCAGCCTAGCTCACAGCTGCCTCAAACGATCTTCCTGCCTCAGCCTCCCGAATAGCTGGGACTACAACCATGTGCCGCCATGCCTGGCTAATTTTTCTGTATATTTTAGTTGTCCAGCTGATTTGTTTCTATTGTTGGTAGAGACAAGGTCTCACTCTTGCTCAGGCTGGTCTCAAAACTCCTGAGCTCAAATAATCCACCTTCCTCGGCCTCCCAGGGTGCTAGGATTACAGGCATGAGCCACTGTGCGGCCAAGAGCTTGATTTCTTAACCATTACATTATTTCACTCTGAGTGTTTTCTCTAAGCAAGAGTTATCATAAGAAATTGTCTTGCAAAGGACATAACTAGTTTTATCAAATCAAGTTCTTTTTATACATATCCCTAGCAGCATAATCAGTCTCAGAAAGTATAAAATATGAATATCCTTATCTCATTTACTTTCTCTTCGTGTGAGGCAGGTCTTCTATTATTTAGTTTTAAAACAAACTAAATTGTTTTTTAAAAGAAAGTGATTTTAGAGGAGAAAGGAAAAAATCAGTATTTAGAGAGAATGAATAAAGACAAAGACGCTATCCCTTTCCCTTCAAGTAAAGTAAATGGAAGGGATGCTGCAGGATAATTGTTGCAGAGTAAATTTGTCTTTCTTAACAGCGTCGTTTCCCAGGGAGTATGGAAGGTTTTGTCACTCTAGATGAGGTTGGTGATGAGGAAGATTCGGAACTTCAGAAACTTCGTAAATCGGGCATGGCATTTAAATCTGGTGACAAAAATGATGATGGTTTGGTTGAAATTAAGGTGGACAAGATCGAGGAACTTGATCAAGAAAACGAAGCAGCGTTGGAAAATGGAATTAAAAATGAGGAAAACACAGAACCAGGTGCTGAATCTGCTGAGAATGCTGATGATCCCAACAAAGATACAAGTGAAAATGCAGATGGACAAAGTGATGAAAACAAGGAGGATTATGCAATCCCAGATGAGTATAGAATTGGACCATATCAGCCCAATGTTCCTGTTGGTGAGATTTAAGTCTTTGTTCACCCTTCTCTACCGTCTCCAACAAACTCTTACTAAAATAGGAGTTTAAAATGGGTTTTGTATAAGCTCTGATAGTATTTTAAATTACCTCTATTTCTGTAGGGAATAATTTTAAACTTTAACTGACATGCTGTTTTCTTTTCCTTTTTCCCATGTCTCCTGATTTTGTGTTTCCATTTCACAATATGTTCTTTTTTCTCCTCACAAAGTTTTCTACAAATTGCATGTTGTTTTTTGTTTTGTTTTCCTGTTACATTTTTGTGTTTTAAAAAGTACAATTAGGACAGACCTTAAATATCAAGTATAAACAATGTCATGGTTTTGTTTTTTAACTTAGGCCATATTGGACTTCTTACAAATATGTTGTCTCATTTAAATTACATCGACAGGTAAAAATATTTGAGAATACTAAATAAAACCTTCAATTTACTTAATTTGTAAGAATGTATGTTTGTGTTTCTAGGTATAGACTATGTGATACCTAAAACAGGGTTTTACTGTAAGCTGTGTTCACTCTTTTATACAAACGAAGAAGTTGCAAAGAATACTCATTGCAGCAGCCTTCCTCATTATCAGAAATTAAAGGTAAGGCTGAATCTAAAAGAGGAAAGTTCTGTTGTGAAAACTAATGAATCATTTAAGTTATGGAAATCAATGGGATATATAAATGATCTGTGTAGTATTACCTCTGGACCCAGTGTACTGCTTCATCCTGAAAATAACCTTTTTTTCCTTTATTGATGGGCCTTAAGCAGTTTCTGGATTCCACAAATATCTATTGAACCTGTTTTCATAGTTTGCCCAAATTAAATAATTTAGTTATTTCTAACCATATTATATGTTCTATGATATGAACTTATTAAAGTATACTCTAATTGGTTTTAGACTATAATTTCTCTACTTTGGAAGATGCTAGAGACTTGGATGCCAAGTGGAATAAATCATTTTCAACTTTGTAAAGTGTCATGTCTCTTCATGTTTAATGATTTTTGCATTGACATTATTTATTAACAATGACACTCTTCAGTTATTTTTATGACCAACAGTATATAAAGATAAAAGCATAAATTAATAAAGCACAACATAACTAAAGAATATTTCCTATTTGGATTTTTAGCTAGCCTAGTGGCCTCTTTAAGGACTAATTACTGAAGGTAGTGGAATAACACTTAAAAGTAGTAAAGAACTCATAACTGTAGATAACTTGTTTTTTCATGCTGCCTTATCATAAAAAGTCATGTTCTCTCTGTTGACTAAATGGATACAGATAGCCTTGAATCTTGGAATAATTCCAGTTCTTAGCTGTTTCACTTTCGTTTCTTTTAAATGTAACTGTTCTTTATGACCTATATGTCTCTTACCGTTGTGTTTGTAAAAGAATGGTGTTCGTTTTCAATGGTAACAACAATTTAGTACAAATATCTGCTTTGAATTAAAGCCGTTTGGGGTCAGAAACTATTGCATAGGAGAATATGGAAATAATATGAAAGAAATCTCCAGGTGCTTGATAAATGCAAACGATATTATGCTTTGTAATTAGATAATTGGACTATTGGCAGTGGCTCACTTTTTTGTTGCCATGTTTAATGAATAGAGCATTAAATAAATGCATGTCATTTTAACTGATATATGTTCTTGGAGTAGCATTAGTTCTATGTTACTGTGGCCTTTGTTTTCTCATCTCTAAAAATAAGGGTTAATCACAACATTGAAATACCTATTTTTTGCATTTTACCATTTTTATTTCCTTAGGTGACTTAATTTCTGTAATTCTTTCTCTCTTTTTCAGAAATTTCTGAATAAATTGGCAGAGGAACGCAGACAGAAGAAGGAAACTTAAAATGTGCAAGAAGATTTAATGATTTCATAGAAAATAATGGTTCTTTGTTTTTAATGTTAACCTTTTTTAAATACAATACTGATAGTTAGAAGAAGACTATTGTACTCTTTTGTTTTAGTGGAGAAATAATAGATGTCTGTTCATGTGTTAAGTGTTATAGCAAAAAATACATACGCGGTTAAGTTAATGAAAAATAGTTTTTCTTTTATGAGAATGGCAACAGACAGAAGTACTTTGTAGAGACTGACTTCGTAAGCTACTTAAGACAACTTGCACCACTAAGAAAAAGATAACAGAACCATTCAGAAAAATGAAATTTAGTAGTTCCAAGCTTCAAAGAAATGTCAACGTTTGATTCCATTCAATAAAGAACAAAACCAGTTGTATTTTTATTACTTTCATCTGAAACATTCCACATTTTAATCTGAGCCTTGCAGACTTTTCATTTGGAGTTTGAAGCTGCTTTGGTTGCATTTCATTTTTGGAGAACGTCATTAATGTGAGATTGGCAATACAAATGCAGGTGCAGTTTCTTTTAATGTCATGCTGTTGTTTAGGTATAAGAAATATTAAGTAATTGGCTTTAGATTTTGTAATTTTTTCCCTGAGTTCCTGCTAGATTTCGTATTCTAGTAGTTCAATGTATTTTCAGTGAAATGTAAAAATATTCCTGTTCTCTTTGACCAGTATTAATTTTTGAGATCTTATTGCTTGTCACTTGAATCCTGTAGCTGTCGTACATCTCTGGTATAAGCAACATTTGATTTTTGAAGTGTGTAGACCATCTCTTCTTATTTTCAAAATGTAATTTTACATTTCTGCATTTTAAAGACAGTTTGGCCATAATTCTAGATGCACGCTTCTAATTCATATACCTGCACATGTTACCTTTGTGAACAGAAATTTGCATGTATAATCTGTGTTTACTTGTGACTTTCTGGTTATATACTGCTTATATCTGTGGATTCAAGTTACTGAAGTGAATACCAATAAAAAAAACTAGGCCATGTTCATTGGTTATACATGTCTGGAATGTTAACCAATATGTTTGTCGGTTGTGATTTTTATTCACTCTTATACTTTTGTGCATGCTTTAACAAATTATTACTTTTCAAGTCTACAGTAAGTGTATTAAAGACTACTGAAGATCTGAGTTTTAAAGTTTTTTGGTGCTGGTGGATTTCTTGTTCCTGTTACGTAACTAAAAATGGAGCCATTCTTGGTTTTTTAAAACCTTGTGAATTTAAAATGCTAAAGGTTGAAGAAATAGCATAAACTTGTGTCTAGACGTGTTTGTGTCTTTAACAGTAAAATTAGTAACGTGGTGAGCAAAAATTAGTTCTGCCAGCTTTTCAAAATAATTATATAGGGATTATTGGTATATCAGACTATTATCAAACAAATTTTTAATTTTGTAAAATACATAAGAACTGATAGGCATTGTCTTTGAAACTTTCACGCTCAAATATATTAAAGGATAATTCAAATAATTGGTAAAATTTTCTGGTGTTCCACTAAAGGGCACAGATGACTAATGTAACATGCACAAAAAATCCTTGCCAGTTTACTTTTGCAATTTAATTTTAGCCTTTACTAATTACCCACTTCTGTTTAATTCTAACTTTGAACTAACAGCAACTACAGAAAGCATTATGTGTACAATGGCATCGTTGTTTTCCTATCAGTGATGACTTTTTTCATCGGTACTACTTTGTTGAATTAAGAATGTTTCGTTACCTTCGAGAGTATTTAGAAATCAGAAATTTTCATAAATAAGCTGATAGTGATAAATAAAACTGTAACAGCTATTTCCCAGATTATGGCAAACCTTTATTTAATAGAAATGTTTCCATTCAAACCTGCTATAAAGTTTAAGAACATTTTCCCCACCACTGTTTCAGCCTCTAGTTTAGCCTTATCCTGTAAATGTGAAGAAACTTAGAAATACCTTGAGTTTGTTTTATAGTTGTGTTTTTTTGTTTGTTTTTTTTTTTATCTTTGACCCATGGCTGGTACATTCGGGGCCTCAAAGTGTCCCTGATTAAGCTTGAGTTGGGTAGCTGTAATAATGCTTTGAGTATCCTAAAAGTAATTTAATTTAAAATAAATTTTACTAAGGAAGATGAATTCTGACTATAGTGTATGCCACCAATACTTCCCAGAGATTTTAAATGGTTAAGATCCTAAGAAACTTCTAAAGCTCGTATCCATTATCTGAATTCCCTATGAAGGAGAGGTTCCCCGGCCCCTTTTTTTAGGGTGATGGGGACTGGAAAAGGAAATGGTAAACTATTAAATATTGTGGTAGATGCTGAGATTATAAAAGAGGCAGAGTATACTTATATATATTTTTGCTTAGCTTTATTCACACTGGGTTTTTTGTTTTCACTTAAAAATTGTGACAAAAGCTCATGGTATGTAATAGAAATCTGCAGGTACATTGTAGAGCATGCTTTGTGTAGTCTATAAGAGCTATTTAGGTAACTTGGGCCTGGGCACAGTGGTTCATGCCTGTAATCCCAACACTTGGGGAGGCTGAGGCAGGAGAATTGATTGAGTGAGGCTGGGAGTTCAAGACTACCCTGAGCAACATAGTGAGAACCCCATCTCTACAAAAAAATTAGCTGGACATGGTGGTTCACATCTGTAGTCCCAGCTACTCTGGAGGCTAAGGCACAAGGATCACTTGAGCCCAGGAGGCTGCAGTGAGCTATAATCGTGCCACTGCATTCCAGCCTGGTTGACAAGAGGAAGACCCTATCTCAAAAAATAAAGGCTTGCACTAGGATAGCAGCAGCTCTGGGTACACTGTTGGTTGCCCTGCAATATATAGTGGTTTAGTGTAGCTGAAAGTTCAGCTATTCAAGAGTAATGAGGATTGTAAATTTCCCCGACAGAGGAACCAGAGCCGATTGTTGACTTGCCTGGGTTTAAAGTACCCCTCTATTCTGATGACGTTCCACGGTAAGGAGTTAATGGCAAGATTCTTAGAATCACCTCTAGTGGTGTGTAAACTGTTTTCCTTTAGAACTAACATTGTTCTCAAATGTTAGCATGCATCAAAATTGCTAGGGCCCTCAATTTCCCATTTGCTAGGTTTGGTATAGGTCCTGGTAACTGGGATTTTTAACAAGTTCCCAGGTGATGGAGGTGTCACAAATAGAATGATTTGAGAACCATTGCTCTATCTATGGCTGAAGTGTGTGCTAGACAGTTGTAAGCAGATACTTGGTTTGGTTACTGTTGCCTGGGGTTCTCATTTTGTTACCTTTTCTTAAGGTAAAATTACAGAAAATGCTAAAATAGTTACCATTTGAGGGCCTATGCAAAGCATTCTGATTTTTAAAATCATCTGTGGGAGACAGCCTATTTCAGAGCCCTATATACTGTTTACTCAAGCCTATCGTTTATTTTTTGGTAGAAACATAATGTCTTATAATTTTCTGGGAACTTGGTGCAGACAGAAATTTAAAGGAAGGTTACTGGAGAAGAACCAAGAGGTCTTGGAAATTTACCATTTTGCCTGGGTAGGTGATTTCCTTTTTTTCCCCTTTATTATGCACCTCTTAAACAACACGGGAATAGAGAAAAGGCTTGGTCACAACTAGTTTTTTGAAATTTAACATAAATGGAAATGGTCACCTCTCTATCCAGTAGCTCTGATTTGCTGATGTGCACTAGAGTGGATACTAGCTAGAGCTCAGTTAAAGCATTAAGTACTGGACAAAAGTCTGAAACTACAGAGTACTCCGTACAGAGATTAGATGGGAAAAATTCTTGGTGAGAGCACTGTAAGGAAGTAACATGATTAGTTTCCAAGAGAATCAACATTAAAGTATTTACCTTAAGATTTTTAACCCTGGCCTTTCCTTCAACTTATAATTCTAATCCTAGAAAGTTTTGTTATTTTTCACACAGTGAAGAAGTTGGTGAAGTCAAATGTACAGTAGGGAATATGAAAGTGATACAAACAAGTATAAGCTTTTAAGGAAAGGGGGAGTCCATTGAGTGCTGTAGACAAAAGTCAATAAACATCTGCCCACCCCAGCAGGGTATACTTGGGTTGAGAATTACTGGCATTGGATATGGTAGTCTTAATGACATTTCTTTGAACTATGACATCCTGCTTCATGCTTGGTAGTATTGATGAGTTTTAAGGACCCAATCCAAATGGGGATACATCAAGAGCAGCGGGAGTCCGAGTCCTACCATTGACTAGGACAGACGCTCTTCAAGTTTCACTCCTTGCCCCCCTGCATATCAAAATCAGGACCAATTTCAGTTCCCTCAAGTTTGCCAGCATTATTACATCAGAAGTAGTGCTTCTTAATTGGCTGTTTGACTTCTGGGATTTAAATGAAAGAGTTTCTTTTTCTACATAAAGTTGGATAGAAATATCAAAAGGTAGAGTCAAGCTACTTTGGTAACTACCAAGTCTGCTCTTGTTATGTGGGCTTTTTTTTTCTTTTTCTCCACTTTGTTTAAAGATAAACCACAGTTTATGTCCTCTTCTAGAAGTTTGTGGTGTCATGAGAGTCTGTGGAAAGGGATTGCAATTTAAATGATTATTGGTGTAATGGATAGTGAGACTTCAATGATACCTGCTAATTTATTTTCCCTTTGGCTGCTTCTGCTCACAGAAATCAAGTGCATCTCTGACCCATCTTATTTTTAAAAACAGCTGAGCTGCACAAAGCCAGCAGGGAAGTGTTTGGCCCAAGCTGGAGAAAAGAAATTACTTCTGCCTTTCCAGTTACATCTGTAGACACACATCATTTTGCGAAAACCTTTACCTGTTACTAATCTACACCTTATTTTCCAAATCCTGTTCATCCTGCCTATTCAACCTATATAAATTTGACTCAAGTGAGGCTAGTTTTAAACTTGACTAAAACTTTTCTAGGAGAAAATGCCACTTACTGCCTGTGTATCTTCAGTGCGTAAAACAGTGCTGACATATAGTAGGCATTCAAAAAGTTTGTTTAATAATGCTTTAGCTCCTCACCTATTCAGAGCAGGGACCTTTGCTTTTTACCCTCACAGTGCTAGGCTCTTACTCAACACGTTTGGGTACTCGTGAACACATGATACAAATGAGCATGGACAAGTCCATTACCAAAGTGCTGTAGGAACCTATGTTAGATTTTTTCTGTGTGGGTTTTCTTTTTTCCTTTTATAGATGCTGTTTAAGCTTTCAGAGAATGTAGACAATATTTTAAAATACACAAGGCCAGGTGCTGTGGCTCACGCCAGTAATCCTAGCACTCTGGGAGGCTGAGGTGGGCGGATCGTCTGAGCTCAGATGTTCGAGACAAGCCTGAGCAACAGCGAGACCCTGTTTCTACCAAAAATAGAAAAAATTGGCTGGACAACTAAACATACACAGAAAAAATAAGCCGGACATGGTGGTACATATCTGTAGTCCCAGCTACTCAGGAGGCTGAGGCAGAAGGATCCCTTGAGCCCTGGAGTTTCAGGTTGCTGTGAGCTAGGCTGATGCTATGACACTCTAGCCCGGGCAACATAGTGAGACTCTGTCTCCGAAAAAAATAAAATACACAAAAAATAGTTATAATCTTAGCACTTTGAGAGGCTGAGGTGGGAGGATCACTTGAAGCTAGAAGCTTGAGACTAGCCTAGGCAACATAGCAAGACTCTGTCTCTACAAAAAATTTAAAAATTAGCCAGTGTGGTGGTGTGTGCCTGTAATCGTAGCTACTTGGGAAACTGAGATGGAAGGATCACTAGAGTCCAGGAATTTGAGGTTACAGTGAGCTATGATCGCACCACTGCACTCTAGCCTGGATGACAGAGCAAGACTCTCTCTAAGAAAATAAAAGTAGGCGGGGCACGGTGGCTCACACCTGTAATCCTAGCACTCTGGGAGGCCGAGGCAGGAGGATCGCTCAAGGTTAGGAGTTCGAAACCAGCCTGAGCAGGAGCAAGACCACATCTCTACTAAAAATAGAAAGAAATTAATTGGACAACTAAAAATATATAGAAAAAAAAATGAGCCAAGCATGGTGGCACATGCCTGTAGTCCTAGCTACTCGGGAGGCTGAGGCAGAAGGATCACTTGAACCCAGGAGTTTGAGGTTGCTGTGAGCTAGGCTGATGCCATGGCACTCTAGCCCGGGCAACAGAGTGAGACTCTTCTCAAAAAAAAAAAAAAAAAGTATACAAAATATAGTGAATCCTTGGGAATGACAGTGGATCAAAAATAAATATATATTTAAAAAATAGTGAATCCTTTGAAACCTGACTGGAAATACTATTAACATGTTGGTGACCAGTCTATCAAACAGCATTTATACTTGTGGCTATGTTTACATATATAATTTTCAAAGATTACACATGCTGTTTTGTGGCCTACTCTTTTTTTTTTTTTTTTTTTTTTTAGACAGAGTCTCACTCTGTTGCCCAGGCTAGAGTGAGTGCCGTGGCGTCAGCTTAGCTCACAGCAACCTCAAACTCCTGGGCTCAAGGGATCCTTCTGCCTCAGCCTCCCGAGTAGCTGGGACTACAGGCATGCGCCACCATGCCCGGCTCATTTTTTCTATATATATCTTTAGTTGGCCAATTAATTTCTTTCTTTCTATTTATAGTAGAGACGGGGTCTCACTCTTGCTCA